>CAUYON010191897.1:0-13663 GCA_963573935.1 Arctocebus calabarensis
ACGCTGTCTCCCTGTGTCCCCAAAGGGAAGTTTCTGGGCAGATCCCGCCTGGCAGAGATGCCTGAAGTCCTCTCTCCCCAGTCTCACTGTGCCCAGCCGCAAGGAAGCTGTTACTTGTCCGCCATCTTGCTCCGCCCTCCCCTACTATGGAGTACTTTGCGTTTTGCTGTTGAAGAATAAAACAGAGTCTGGGGACCCTCTTGGACATACTGAAGTACCAGCGTACTGTGGTCAGAGGGCCAGATGAGACACCGAGACAATTCACACTAACTCAGTGATCATGGCGTTGCTCAGCTGGAATCTAACATGCAGCTCCATTGCTTCCCAAAGACCAGAGAGGAGGCTTTGGTGTAACATGTTCTGGAAGGATGAAGCATTCTAGTGCATTTGGCTTTGTTTGTTTGTTTGTTCTTTTGGCCGGGGCTGGGTTTGAACCTGCCACCTCTGGCATATGGGACCAGTGCCCTACTCCGTTGAGCCACAGGTGCTGCCCTCTAGTGCATTTGTTTATTATTATTTATTTAGCTATAATTTTTGTTTTTGCTTCAATATAAAAAATATGGAATGTACATGATTGATGCAAAATCCACTGATTTTCTTCAAAGGGTTTTTACTATGCATTGGAAGGACCAATCTTCTTAGTTCATTTTTTTTTTTTTATGACAACAGTGAAAGTAGGCACCTATCCCATATTTTGGAGGGGAAGTTGACCTCTGTCCTGTCATTCCTATGTAAGTGTCATTTTGATGAATTCAAATGGATTTGTAGGTTGTGGGGAGAATACGAGAATAATTCATAGTAGAATCAAGTAAATAGTCAAATCCCATCAAGTGGCTGCCAGCCTGGTTTTGGGTCAGGTCCACAATCATAATTAAGAATGAGGTAATGTGTAACTCGAATTCCAGCACTTTAATCAGTTACATTACCCTGTCAAACGAGTTTAAGGTTAATCTGTTAAAACCTCTTTACTAATGAATTCATACTACAAGAAGAAATATTCTTTTGTCTAAGATCCTAATTTAAGAAAATCAGTTTGGTCCTTTTAAATGAGTTGAGTTAATTTGAGCCAGGCAAGTGATGTCATGGTGAGTTAATTTGTCACCAAGATTATTGGGAAAAATCAACTTCCTGTGACAAATGTAGCTCAGAACGCCAAGTGAACTAACACTGTTTTCTACAATAAACATTCTGTCTAATGTAGTTACAGAAAACAAACATGTTAACCTTAAGATCATTGCCAAAGTCAAAATCTTTGCAGCCATAAAAATAAAACTTTCACTATTACAGCAAAGCTCTTTGTACTTTTTAGAAAACCAGACAGAATTTCAACTCTGATGACAAGATATAGAATGTGGATAAAAGTAGCTTACATTATATTTTCACAGTTGTGTAAATATTCGTTATTATTTTCCTTTTCTTCCTAATAAGATTTACTGTCTACCTTAGAACTTGTTTTTTTCAAAGCACCTGTGTCAACAATCTCATTTTTTTCAAGATTCTTTCTAAGTAATTGCTAAATAGGCCTTGCAGATTCTGCCCCTACCCCCACCCCCACCCCCGTTTTCTACCCAGTGCTGCTGAATTAAAAATTGGTAATTTACAATCTGTTTCCATGATTGCTTTTGGAAGGCAGACTTAGATTCCCATTGGTATGGTAACTGTGGAAGGTGGCTCTATCTCTTCTCCTGGAGACTCAGTTTCTGATCTCAAATCCCACCCAAATCTCTGGTCAATTTGCAAATTGGTCAGCTGCCAGAACCCTGAAAATTTAATTTTTCGCTTAGTGGGTATTATGGATTGAGTTGTGATCTCCTAAAAAGATAAACTGAGGTTCTGGTCCCCGGTAATGTGGCGTGTGCCTTATTGGACAATATAGTCTTTGCAGATAACCCCCAATCCAATATGAGTATCCTTATAAAAGGGGAAAATTTGAACACTGATGAACACCGGGAAGAGGATGTAAGACACACACACACACACACACACACACACAGAAGGCCATGTGAAAACAGAAGCATAGATTGGACTGACACAAATGCAAGCCAAGGAATGCTGAGGATTGCTGCCCACCACCAGAAGCCGGGATGAGGCCGGGAAGGGTTCCACTGGGGTCACAGAGGGGGCGTGGCCTACCGCCACCTTGATTTTAGGCCTCCAGCCTCTAGGACTGCGAGAGAATACATTTCACTTGTTTTAAGCCACCCAGTTGTGATGCTCTTTTATGGCAAGTCTAATGGATCTTTTGATTCAGAATTGGGAAGTGACGTTATAAAGTGACCGAATATAGAGATTGTGAAGCAAATCAAACCCATAGAGATTAGAGATTGTAAAGCAATCAAATCCACAGTCTCAAACCCACTGTGGAAATTAACAATTTGTGCATATTGGTATTTGTCTTAGCTAGTATTCTCCCTAAAAAGCGGAGCTGAGAGGAAGTTTGTGGGCAGGTAGTTCATCTTGATAAGGGATGCAGGAAAGGAGTAAACTGTCAAAACTGGGTATGTAATTGGGTTGGTCATTGCTGTGGGCAACTGATGCTCCATCCTGCAGGGTACCCCTGAGGACCTGTGTGGAAGGCGCTTTGGGTTTGTCTGCCAAAGGAATGGTAGAGAGGAGCCCTTCCATTGGCTACTTTCTCACCTGGATTCCCCTACTGGGGGTCAGATCCCTTACAATTTCCAGTCTGTGCATGTGTGAATGCAGAGTAGTTCCCGAGGGGTCCTTTGCCATGGTGTCTGAGAATCAAAACAAAGGCATAAAGCAAGAGACAGGATGAGAGAAGCTGCTTACTATAGGAGCACTTAAAGCAAAAGATGGGTTCAGAGAATGTGAGGATGGACACAGGTAGAATCCAAAAGTATTTGGAGAATTTGGCTAAGTACAGTACCAAGAAACCAATTCAGATTTTAAGCTGAAAACTGCAAGAGAAACCTGGTCTGTACATAGCTTTGGCACATTTGAAAGTATCTGAAAAGAGGGTCCTCCAAAAGGATGATAAAGGGTGGAGGGTCCCCCCACCCTCCACCCTTATCCAGTCCCCAGATGTTCTGTAGAAGCCTGAAATTCTGTCTAATACCCAACAACACAAATGGGTGACTGAGGCAAGGATCTCAATCAATGGAGGTTTATTAAGCCAAAGTTTGAGTATGTGCCTGGGAAAAATACAAGCCACAGATACATCTGTGACTCTTTTTTTTTCCAAAGAGAGATTAACTTCATTCATTACTTACAGGGGAGAGGCAGACTGAAAGGGAAAGAGGGAGAGGGTAGTCAGTGAAGCAATGGTTACATTCTCGTGAGGCTCCAATTAGTGCCCAGGAAATCTGTTTCTTACAAAAGATAAGGTGAATATTTGAAGAGAAAGGAAGAATGAATTAGGCAGACATCTCTGTAGGTGGGGGAGTGATTGATCTGGTCTCTATTGTGCACCTTGGAAGATAAGCTTGGAATCAACATTATCAGTGACCCAAAGCTATGACTGGTATGCCTTTGCCTCTAGGAGGCCAGCAAAGAATTTCCCTGTGAATGATCTGTGGGGACACCCTCCACAGATGCCTGGGGCCTCTTACCTCCCCATGAGGACCTGCTAATGCACAATGTGAGTAACAATTTCTCCTTCAGAAGGGGGTGTTGCATGAATCAGTCTCCAGGCTTCACCTCCGCTTTTGCGTAGGGAGTTGAGGGGAGGTCCTGAGATTTTGATTTTCCCTTACATTCTGCACCCTATGGATTTTATGTTTTTCTATATACACATACCTATGATGCAGTTTAGTGTGTACGTTAGGCACAGTAAGAGGTTAGCAGCAACAACTAATAATTAAACAAAACATTATACTAATACACTTAATAAAAGTTATATAACAATTATAAATTGTTTATTTCTGGAATTTTCTACTTAATATTTGTGGACCATGGGTGGCGCCTGTAGCACAGGGTTATGGTGCTGAGGCACATACGCTGAGGCTGGAGGGTTCGAACCTGGCCCAGGCCTGCTAAACAACAATGGTAACCACAACAAAAAAATAGTGAGGCGTTTGGCGGGCTCCTGTATTTCCAGCTACTTGGGAGGCTGAGACAAGAGCATTGCTTAAGCCCAAGAGTTTGAGGTTGCTCTGAGCTGTGATGCCATAATACTCTACAGAGGGCGACAGCTTGAGACTCTGTCTCAAAAATAAATACATACATACATACATACATATTTGTGGACCATGGTTGGTCATAAGTAGCTGAAACTGTGGACAGGAAAACCATGACTAATGGGGGGACTACTGTATAAGATATCCATTTAATTTGGAGCTTAAATTTTTAATCAGTTGGGGCTCTTTGGTTGCAAACAACAGAAGTCAATTTTGGCAAAGCAAAGGAAATATACTGGAATGATTCTGGGTAGCTCAGATAATCAGCGAAAGGGCTGAGATCCAGTCTCTGAAATGCACAGGACTCAGGCAGGCTTTGGGAGTCTAAGCAGGGAGTGTGGGCTCCATGCCAGGTGGGTTTAATTGCAGGCATCAGCAGCTTCTCTGGCTCTCGTCAGCAAAAAAGATTTAAGATGGAGTAAAGGGGGCTTATTGGATCCATGAAAACGAGGTAGGACCCAGCTGTAGACCACCTATAGACCGAACTGCCAGGGCAGGCTAACTTTGCCAGGGCCAGGAAGTCCCAGGGTAAGATCGTTGCTGTTCCAGGAGCTGTCCTTTCTACTCACTCATCACCTTTTCTGGTATTGAAGCATCTCAATTTCCTACAGGTCTCTCCTGTTGCTAGAGCGACAAGACAGCTCAAGCCACTTTCTCTTGAAGCATGTTGGAGAGTCTTCCTTGTGAAATAGGGCCGGCTCGGCATCCTCAGCTCAGGCCTTGAGTTTGTTCTGCTTCCAAAATAATCATTCCACTACCCAGTGCTGTCAGACCACCACCATGTTATTATTTCACAAATTCTGTGGATTGGGTATTCCTACTGCGTTCGGTGGAAATGGCTTTCTCTGCTCCCTGGTATCTAGAAAGACTTGAAAGCCTTGAGGCTGAAGTCACAGGCAGCTCTTCTGATCACATATCTGGAGCCTGTCAGAAGGATGGGCTCAGCAGGGATGGTCAACCAGAGCCTGTCCCACATGCCCTCTCCTTGATGGTGGCCTGAGAGCAGTGGGACATCTCTCATGGGGACTCAGCTATCCAAGCACACAGATTCCAGTCAACAAAGTGGAGGCTGCCTGGTCTTTCCCACTCAGGCTCAGAAGTCACAGGACATTACTTCTGCTGTACTCTATAGATCAAGGCAGTCACAAGCCTTCTCAGGTTCAAAGGGAGGGGAAGCAGACCCCATCTCTTCATTGGAAGAGAGTTAAGAATTTGCAGCCATATTTTAAAATCACCATTGCGTTCTTCTGAGATCTAACACTCACGTGTGATAGTGCCTTGGTCCTCCTTTAATTTCAACTGCCCGAACAGCTACAAGTCACAAGCCAAGATGTAACCCTGCGCCTGCAGGTGCCTAGCCGGTGTGCCACTACAAATGGTGCTCCACGATGTTGGTCCTCTCAGCTCTTGGGACTAGTGAGCACATGGGGTCCTGCATTAGCTGCAGTATCTGGGCCAGTCCCCTCTAGCAAGATTGTTCCATCAGCAACTCTGATATGTAACATACACTTTATCATTTTCTGGTGTATCAGGGGGTGAAGAAAGGTGTGATGTGGGCTGCCTTCTTCATCACTATATATCCCCATGGTGCCCAATACATAGCAAGTACTCAGGAGACAGCTGTTGAATGAATAAATGAATGTGTCCCAAGGGCTCATGAGAGGAAGCAGCTATTATGGCTCTGCCCAACTTTGTTAGGGAAGGATCATTTGTGGGAGTTACCAGGAGTGTGCTGAAGTAGTGGAGTTACTCTCCCCACCCCAAGTTCTTAGTTCCAGGGAGCAAGTTCCTTTTGCCCCTTTATCCAAGGGTTTAGCATTGTCTTCATGACTTCATCATCTCAGAGTTCTCAACTGGAATGTTCCTGCCTCTCTCTGGACTGTGTTGAAGTCACAAGTGATGGCCAGCAGGCTCTGAAATCCTCTTGATGCAGGACAAGGTGGCACTACGACCTGCCGCCTTAGCCCTGGCAGTATTGATGCTGCAGCGGCAGGAGGAACCAGCTTGCTGGAAGGGCCAGGCACCTGAGGGGGAGGCACTGGCACCTTGCTGTCTCCTCCCCTGCACTTCTGACTGGTCAATTTCATGTAAGTTTCCAGTGCCTGAGAATTCACTGGACAGCAGGCTGTAACTGAGGAAGACCCACGCCCCTCCTGCAACTATATAAACCCCCCGAGCAAAGAGCCGGAGCACAGACCTGGAAGAGGGAACGGGAGGGCTTGTTCCCCTCCTGGGTTCTCTCTGCCAGGAGGTTTGGTTTTCGTAATCATTGTAATTTTTGTTTCTGTGAATAAATCCTGACTTACCACTGATCCTGTGGTCTGTCAAATCGCCCAGACCAAGAACCTGAAATTTCCTTATCATATTTGGCGAGCCAGCCAGGAGACAAGACCAAGTCCCGGTAATACTCTCAGCAGAAAGGTTGTTTTTTTGTTTGTTCTAGAGCAGCCATGTTTCCCTGTTTCCCCCACCAGTCCTTGAGGTATAGTAGATGCTCCATCCATATGGGTTCTCTAGGGAAATAATTGAAATGATTTTTAACTCCCCTGGTTTTGCAGCTGAGGAAATGGATGCACAGGAATTTAGCAGTCAGACCTGAGCTTGGAGTGGTGGGAAATTTCAGGCTGACCCTTGCTCAATCGCCACTTGTCGTCTGGGATCCAGATGTCCTTATTTCTTATTGTCCATGTCAGCTGGAGCAAGGCTTGAGGATCAGTTCAAACCTAGGCTGCAATAGAATGCAACCTTTATAAACTCAGTGTCTTTTTCCTGAACCCAGTCTGTTCTTGCTTGTTTAGTTCCTTCCCTCTTTCTGATGGAAGTTTGGCTCCACGAGTCGAATCTGTAGGTCTGGGTTTTGGAAGCAGGAGTGGACTTTTCTGAACTAACAGTGTAGGGAAGAGCTGAGACCAAGCTGCTGGAGAAAATGCTGGAGCGAGTGATGAGCACAGACTTCTCCTTGTGTCTCCTTCCTCCCCCTTCCCAGAACATCCAGCTTCACCACTTGGTGGGTGTGTTCCGCATGTGTCCAGATAGCGTCTGTTCTTGGCCTCCGGAGGGCAGATTATCACTTAGGGTGAGGGTGGAAAAGTGACTGTTATAGCCCCTCATTAGGACAGATGACTTGGAGGGCATGGTTAGCAGGCAAAAGCCAAATTAAGAAACAGCCTAATTCAGAAGAAAACAAGCTCCTGGGCAGCTTGTGCCAGATGAGGGAATAGGGGAGCAAGATGTCACTTACAGGCGTTAAGTCCCACCTCTTCAGAAGCATCCCCCCCTCACACTCCTTCATCCCCAGTGTCAGCTGTCTCTGCCTCACTCCTGGGCATCTTCCCTCCTCCTCCAGGGCCCTGGGACAAGACCTGTGCCCTTAGGGTTTCTCGCCTCCTTTAAGAGGAACTCCTTTACACCTAGGTTTCCAAGGGCACCTTTTGACAAGTGAGGAGCATGTCAAAGGGGGGGTCTCCGGCCAATGGAGTGGAGCATTTTTATGATTGAGCCCTCAAGTCGGATCTCCCACCCACCCTCTGCTCCTACCCACTGAGGATAACCAGTTCAGACCTCAGCTGGGTAGGAGCATTGGGGAGGTGGGGAAGGATGGGATGAGATTAACTTGGTCCAGAAGCAGCTCTTGGCCGTGTTGTGGGACTGTGAGGACCCATGGCTGCTCCTTCCAGCCTGGACCAGGTGGTCACTGCTTGCAGACAGAATGCTTCCGTCCCCAGCTCTCACTGTCCTCTCCTCCTGGCCTTGGCAGCTACTGCCAGCTGCTTTGTCCTGCACTCAGCCCCTCCCTGCCTTCACCTACCCCAACCTAATACTCCTTGTACTTCCTGATAATTCCATCACCAGGCATTTGATCTAATTGTGGGCTCATGGCTTCCCAGAAGTGGCAGATGGGCAGCATCAGAGTCCCCAAGTGAGGACCTGGCTTGGAGCCTGGCCTGTGTTAGACTGGCAATGCTTACAGCACAGACACAGCCATGGTAAGTAAGTTTCAGGGCCCCCCTCAGCTGCTAGTTCCTTTAGGGCCGGAGAGGGTCAGTTTTGTCCATGGCTGCATCCCAGCTCCACGCACTATGCTGGCCCACAGTGTGGCTTCTTCAGCAGTCTGTTGTGTTACCTTGAGTCCAGTCCTGCCTTGGGCTCATGTTACTGTGGAGACTTGCCCACACGAAACCTCTTGGGGGTGTCAGAGCCATTCCCAGGTGTGTGTCCACCTTTTAAGTAATCCATCACACTGCACATATGTAGGATTTTTGTAATATGTTCAATTCTGGACCATCATCCTGTCAGACCAGCTCAATTATGAGATGTGGACAAGGCTGTGTTCACACTTTGCTGATACTTGAGGGCTGGCAAAGGACTGGTCCCTGGTCAGAGACCTGTCTCCTGGCCTGGTATTCTTCTCACTACAGCACTCATATACCCCACACCTTTGTCTGAGTCTGTTTAGGCTGCTATAATAAGATACTACAAACTGGGTAGGTTGTAAACAACAGAAATTGATTCCTCACAGTTCTGAAGGCTAAGAAGTTCAAGATTAAGGTGAAGGGGCCTGGGTACCAAGAATGAGGAACGGGAACATGGCCCCTGGTGAGATGGAACAAGCCTCACAACTTGTGCAGTCAGCATGCCACAGTCCCTGGGAGGGGAAATGGAAAGCTTAAAATAACCTTGTACATAAAATTTATGATCCCATGGAAAAGAGTGAGGGGCCAACTGGAAACTGCATTTCTATATCCTATAGGGCAGATGATACAATAAAGAATCCTTGTTTTGCATATGGAAAGAGCCAATCAGGAAAAGGGGAAAGCATTGGAAAATACATAAGCCCACAGAGAGAGGAGTCCCTGTGGCAGCCTGCTCAGGACCCCTTCCACTGTGCTGGAGGCTCTCCTTTCTTCTTAATAGATTCTCTTGCTTACTTGCTTGCAGTCTGTGAATTTAGTCTTCAATTCTTGAGACCAGGAACCTGACGGGAAAATTCTGGTATCATCAGCAGATTTGGTGTTTGGCAAAGGTCCACTTTTTGGTTCATAGTTAGTACCTTCTTGCTGTGTCCTGAGTCTCTCTCAGGGTGCCAATTTCATTCATGAGGGCTTGACCTTTGTGACTTAATCACCTCCCAATGACCATACCTCCTAATACCATCATCAAAGGGTTAGGATTTCAACATTCGGGGACACAAACATTCAGCTGACAGCAACCTTCTTCACTTCAAAGCCCACCTCACCAGGAGAGTGGAGCCACTCCCCTTTCCTCTGCACCAACACAGGGGTCCTCCTGAGATCCTCATCTAGTATTGCATCTCCTGGCCCAAAGACCAAGTCCCTGCTTCCCTTATCCTGGCCCCCCTGGCCTTCACAAGTATTGGCCAGGGCCCCTCTAAGGTGCCATTCTTGCAGGTGGACAGTCCTAGAGTCTCCATCTCTGCCCTTATACCCTTCTCGGTAGAGCACAGGCCACTTTCTGGCCTGGCCTAAGGACAGGCTCTCTCCTCTAGTCTCCCCCACCCTTCCCCTGACTTGGTCTTCATGAGTATTTTCTAGCACCCTCTCAGTTTCTTGAGGTGTCCAAAAATAACACACCTCCTCCCACAACTTCCAACCATTTCTCCAATGCCTAGTGTGATGGGGTTTGCATTTCAAAGCCCTAATTAAAATTGCTTAACTTTCTTTCATAGCTAACATTCTTCCCTCACCTCCCAGAAACTGGTTAGGAAGAAAAGAACAGCAAAGGTAGAAGCTACCCGTTCTTTCAAGGGCAGTGGCAGTGATCATCTCTTTCCTCCACTCCTCTCCTTCCCACCCTTCTAGCAGGAAGGAGTTGGGGGAAGGGCTATAAATGGTCTTGGCAGGTGATGACCCCTCGGTGCAGGGTGCTTCTAGGGCAAACAGAGTGCCAGGCTCTCTGGGGCTGCTTGATCCTGGGGTGCCTTGTCAGTTGCATGTCACGATGAGAGTGACAGTGGCATCCTGCAACGGTCCTTTCTCAGCTCCTTCCTGGAGGACACCCCACTCCCTTTTCTGGACTTCTGCAGATAGTTTTCACGACACCCCACTCCCTTTTCTGAACTTCTGCAGATAGTTTTCACATAGAAGATCACCGTTTCCCCCTGTATGTCATTCAGCCCCTGAAGTAAATAGAAGTATTTAGCTTCTTTCTGAGGTGGTTTGCAGAAGTAAATTTATAGATCATGTGAAAACATTCTGCGTTAGACTCTCTCCACACACACACAACAATCCATACTGAGTAATGCTATTATCATAGCATCCTCGAACTAGAAGTACAGCTGTTAAAACTGAGGCCTCAGACCAGGGAGAGTTTGTTGTCACCAAATCCCAATCATATTTTTATTAACTTGTCCCTTATTTGGTTCCCATTACACCTCTAGTGCCTCGGGCCATGTCAATAGACAGAGAAAAACAAGCCATCAGACTTTCCAGGTGAGATGAAAGGTCTCCTCAATTAGGGGGGCAGGTAGTGGCCTTGGTGGGGGGTGAGGTGAAGGGACAATTGACTAATTCTTCCTCCCAAATTTTTCAGGCTCTCCCCCAACCCCTTTGATTCAAGGGGTAATGTCCTGAATGAGACCACTGGCAGAGTGAATCAAGGGCCAGGAGGTTTCCAGGCTGGCCCCTGGCAGTGTGGTGACCTCACAGTATCACTTCGAAGCACTGGAGGGGGCATCCAGTTACCTAATAAACAAATTCCTTCCTGTGGAAGTCCCGTGGGATCCTGGATTCTGATTTTCATCTCAGCACACACAAACATCCCCTTGGTCATCCTCCTTAGTCCTTTATCTTGTCAGTAACCCATTGCTAAATCCGATGGTGACAGCCTGGCACTCTTGGGCAAGTTGGTGGCACCTGGGCATGAGCCAACACTTGCAGGTGTGGCTGAGGCTGGCACCTGAGAAGAGAGAATTCAGAGCTTGATTCTGACATGTTAGTCCTGCCTCCCTACTCCTGCCCCTTCACCCCCCAGATGCCATTCCTGGAATTCCAGGTCATGAATACTGATGGCTGATCTGTCATCAGGCCTGTGTGCGCAAATGAAATGTCTCCCTGTGCTGAGACTGGTGAGAGAACAAGCCTTGGGAAGACACTGAGGTGATGGATTCTGGCCAGAGGTGCCACAAACGGGTGTGAAAGAGAAGAGAAGGAAATAATTACACAAGGTGACGCTGAGGTTTCCTGGCAAACAGCCAGAGGTGTTAGCAGCAGAGCCTTCTCTGCTGGGATGTGTTCTGGCCATGGGGGCTGCATTCCTGCACGGCCTTCTGAGGCAGAGCAGCGTGTGGGGGGCCAGAGAACAGCTGGTGGGCTGGGGGATAATCACCCTTACAGCTAGGCCAGGGGCTCATAAAACTTTAACAGCTGCTTCACAGAGCCTAATCCTATAACTGTGGCAGGCGCCCCACTTCCTCCTCTTTTAAGTCAATAGACTTTCTAGAAGGGAAAAGCCAAGGAGTGACCTGTTTCTCTCTGGCACAGCAGGAACTCTGACAAGAGCCCCAGGAGAGGGAGCCGTTTCTGGGCCTAGGGCCTGGTAGGGAGGGCCCTGGGAGGAGTCCATTTACTGAGGTGATAGATCCCCTCCCTCTCTGTCTCCAGGGAGAGAGAGCCTTGAAGCAGTAGGGAGGGGCGGGAAAAGGGAAAATGGCAGTTTTAAATCTTAGGAGCGCCTCTGCAGCCAGGGCAAGGGGCTGTGAGTAGGTTTCACTGTCACTTCCCTGCAGTTCCTGCAATGTGGCAGCTGCCATGTGGACCTCAGGCCCAGTGGTCACGCTGCAAACATGGCCTTTCAGAGTGCTTTTCAGAGCCTGAGTGAACCAGGGATGCGGATGGCCAGGCTGGCTTCTTAGGTGTGCCCTGTGGTGTTCCTCCAGGGCTTTAGGAGTTACTGAAGGAACTGCCTAGAGCTGGAGGCCTGTAACATCAGGTGCTAAAAGAAAACTTTAAACAAATTAAATTTAGCAGATTTTATTTGAGCAAAGGACCATCCATGAATCAGGCAGCACTCAGAGCCAAAAGAAGTTCAGAGAGCTCCATGTCAGCAGCATGAAGAGAGGGTTTTTAGAGGCTGAAAGTCAGAACAAAATAAAAACATTATTTGATTTGGCTATAGCCAGGAGTTTACCATTTTTGGGTATGATCTGGTGGAATGTCCCCACTCAGAAGTTAGTTGGCAGTTTTGGATGAATCAAGTTTAAATTCATTTTACTATCAACGTTGCTTCCATAGGAACCCAATGGCCTCCCAATTAAAAAAAATTTTTTAACATAGGCTAGAGAAGAACCAAAGACTTGCTATGGACATTGATCTTGACGCCACAAGGCTAGCTCTTAGCTCTCAGGTTGTTAGGCCTGGGAGGCATGGCAATGTGGATTTTAAAAGGAGAAATTATCAACTTGGGCTTCCCTCCCAAGAAAATATCCACTGAAAGACATCAGGTGAGTATAGCCAACCTGAAAAACTAAATGCTGGCAATGTGGAAAAAGTTCTAGTCAAGCTTATGGGCCAAGGTCACCAATTGACTCCTCTTTGCCCGTCTTCACTTTTCTGCCTCAGGGCAAGGCTGACTTCTGGCCCGATCTGGCTCTCCCTCCCCTGGCAGGGTTTTCAGATTCTCTGTCTCATCAATACTAGTTCGATGTCTGTCCTTTCTTTCTGACCTTGCTCTGAGCTGGTGAAACATGTTGTTCCTTCCAGGTAACATGGCCATATGTGATGAGTGCGAGGTGGCACCCTGGGACACACTGGAGTAGCAGGGAGGGTCGGGGTCTTTGATCACGCCAGGGGGTTGGGGGTATCTGCCACTCTCATGAGAGGTCTGGCCCTGGCTGCCTGACAAGTCCCTGTTTTTTAAGAAATGGAGTTTGATTTTCAGAATCTTCCAATATGCAGATATTCATTATTGTGAATTATTATAGGGAGGTGTCACCCCTTTTGGCCTAATTTTGCAAGCCAAGAAAGCAAAATTAACACTCCACCACCACATTAACTCAGTGAACGTTTTGGCAGCAGATCCTTCCACTTTCAGAACCAGACTGAAATTTCCTCTACATGCACTAGACAGACTGATCTCTTTGTCAAGTCTAATAAATAAATCACAGCTTAGAGCCATGAGACCCAAATGTAAGATGCAATGTCTGGCACTAGTGAAGATAAAATAAATTACCTGTAATCTGGGAAGCAGGTCATCTTGATTCTCTCTGTTCTGGTGACTTCAGTGATTGATTTTACTAAACTCAGATGAAGCAGAAGGACATTTCAGTTCAGGGTTTCAAGTGAAATGAAAGAGTTTTGACTAAGAGATGAGATAATAAACGCTTTGAACAGGGAGGTGGAAAGATGAACTTGACCTTAGCTTTCCAGGGACTTTTTTTTTTTTTTTTTTTTTTTTGTAAGACAGAATTTATTCACAGAAAAGAAAGAAAAGAATACAGAAAACATTAAGGCATCTGTTAGAGGGAGAAAATTCTAGTGGGGAGAGAGAAGCTCTCTCCGTTTCTCTCCCAG
>CAUYON010191900.1:0-71750 GCA_963573935.1 Arctocebus calabarensis
GCGGGCACCTGTAGTCCCAGCCACTTGGGAGGCAGAGGCAGGAGACTCGCTTGAGCCCAGGAATTGGAGGTTGCTGTGAGCTGTGATGCCACAGCACTCTATCCAGGATGACAGCTTGAGGCTCTGTCTCAAAAAAAAAAAAAAAAGAAAGAAGCATTAAATGAGGTAGGAGAACCAAGGTGCCTGGCACAGTGCATGCCACACGATAAGGGTTCAATGTGAACTTTCATTTTATTTATTTATTTTAGGGATGGAGTCTCATTTTGTCGCCCTCAGTAGAGTGCTGTGGCGTCACAGCTCACAGCAACCTCCAGCCCTTGGGGCTTAGGTGATTCTCTTGCCTCAGCCTCCTGAGTAGCTGGGACTACAGACGCCCGCTACAACGCCTGGCTTTTTTGTTGTTGTTGCAGTTTGGCCGGGCCGGGTTCGAACCCACCACCCTCAGTAGATGGAGTTGGCGCCCTATTCACTGAGCCACAGGCACTGCCCTGCAATGTGAACTTTTAAAACGGTTAATAACACGTGCTCTGGAGTCTGCTTAGCTTTGAATCCTGGCTCCTGGGTTCACTAGCTGGGTCACTCTTGGCAAGCAAGCAGTTAAATCCTTATACATCTCGGTTTTTTTTCATCTGTAAAATGTGGATATTTACAGCACAGAGCCCATGGGAGTGTGGTGTTACATATAAACATCAGCTGTTATTGCTGGTTGTTAATATTGCTTCACATTCATTAAAGCATTGTGCCTGGCCCTGTGGCTCACGCCTTAATCCTAGAACTCCAGGAGGCCAAAACAGCTGGATTGGCCAAGCTCAAACCACCCTGAGCAAGAGTGAGATTCCTGCTTCCAGAGGCTGAGGCAGCAGGATGCCCACAGCCCGAGTCTGAGATTGCAGTGAGCCATGATGCCACTGCACTCTGCTCAGGGCATAGGGTGGGACTCTGTCTCAACAAAAAACAACAACAAAAAAACCCTAAAAAAACAAAAAAAAAACAGCCAGGGGTCAAGGTGCATGCTTGTAGTCCCAGCTATTTGGGAGCCTGAAGCAAGAGGGTCACTTGAGCCCAAGAGTTTGAGGTTGCTGTGAGCTTTGATGATACCACAGCACCCTAGCCCAGGTAACAAGTGAAACTCTGTCTCAAAAAAAAAAAAAAAAGGCATCTGCATTTACCCTGGCTGGCAAGGGTAAATATTCACAAGAGAAACTGCAGTTTAGTTCTGTTGAGATCATTTAAATAAACATTTATGGAACACGTAACATGGGCCAGGTCTGAGGAGTGGGAGGGGCGAGGCCCATCATGAATGAAACACAGGGGGGTGCTCCCGTGGAGTCATGGTGGGTGTTCGTTATTATTGCATAACAAGGTACCTCAAAACGCAGCAGCTGAAAACAGCAACTGTCATTTATCATCCCCCAAGGTTCCTGTGCATCAGGAATCCGGGAGCACAGCAGCTGGATGGTTCTTGTTCAGGATTTCTCCTGAGGCTGCCACCAAGAAGTCAGCTGGGCCAGTCATCTGACTATTTGCTTTGGGGTGCAAGATCTACTTCTAGGATGGCTCCCTGAAACGTCCCCAGCAGCTGACACTGGCTCTTAAAAGGACACCTCAGTTCCTTGCCACATGGACCACCCCAGAGGGATGCTTTTGTGTCTTTACAACACAGCAGTTGGCTACCCCAAAGTGAGTGGGCCGAGAGAAAGCAAGGTGGAAGCTGGGATGTCTGTGATGACTTGGCCTCAGAAGTCACCATGGCGGCATTTCTGCAATGCCTTCTTGTTCGCATGGGTCAGCTCATTCACTGTTTGGAAGGGCAAGCCAAGGGTGCGAATGAACACCAGGAGATGGGGACTATGGGCGCCATCTTGGAAATTAGCTATCACATCTGTAATTATAGAACAGTACGAACTGGATTGTGATAAATGCCAAGGACAGCCTCCTTGGTATCTATAGGGGATTGGTTCCAGGGGTCCCCTTGAATAACAAAATCCACAGATGCTCAAGTTCCTGATCTAAAATGGTATAGTATTTGCACATAACCTATGCACACCCTCTTGTATTCCTTAAATCATTTCTAGATTACTTACAATACCTAATTCAATGTAAAAGCCACGTAAATAGTTGTTCTATTGTATTGTTCAGGGAATAATGATAAGAAAAATGCCTGTATATGTTCAGTATATATGCAACTATCCTGTTTTTTTTCCAAATGTGTTCAGTTCCCAGTTGGTTGCGTCCATGGATGTGGACCCTACTGTCCAGCAGCAGGGAAGGAGGGAAGAAGAGGGAGGGGTACATCAGAGCCTGCGGCCTTCTGATCTCAAATTTTTCTTTTTAAAACACCAAAGGAGGCAAGAAGAGCTTCTTTTTTTCTCTGTTGCATCCTTTGGAATAAAAGGATTTGATCTGAAAAATTTGGAGTCAGTCAAAAAGCTGTAATCAAGGATCTAGAAGGCCACATGTGGTCTCAAGGCCACTGATTCCCCATCCCTGCAAGAGAAGTGGAAAGAGAATATAAGCAGACAGAAATGTTGGGAAGAGATGAGCCTAAAATTTGGTCTTGAAAACTTGAGTTGAAAGGTTAGACTATTGGAAGAAAAGTTATGACAGGAGAAGTGTTAGCGTCCATGAAGTCACAGAGACACAAACAACTGTCTATGTGACACAACTACAGTCTAATATACTTGGTGGTAAAGCCTGGAGTTGGAAATGATGGGGAAGAATACGGAAAGCCTAGAAAGGGCTCTGGCTGGAGAATATTGCATGCCCATGTTTAAGAGCACTAGGCAATTATTTTAGTGATGGTGGGAAAAACCAAAGAAATCTTTTCTTAGTAAATGTGATCTCATCTGCATTTTTGGAATACATTCTAGACTTCTGGAGAAAAGAGTAACAGAAGGTGGCTGAGAGGTATCAGAACCTTAGAGGAAGCCTAAGGAAAATACAGATACCTACAGTAATACCAAGAGGTGTGATGATTCTTAAGGCCTTGGTCAGGGCCCAGAAATATGTATTTTTAAGCAGCATGCTATGTCATTCCAAACAGGTGCCCTCAGATTACACTCTAAGAAATGCAAGAGAAGAAACATGCAACACAGTCTTTCCCAAGGCCTTCCTGGATGAATCGTTTATCTTAGATCAATAACCAACTTACTGTTCAGTAATAAGTCACAAGGTAGCTCCAGTACAAGTACGTGTCCCACCTGAAACTGATACTTTTTTGGATCTACAGGGAGAGAATACCTTTCTCAAAGATTAATAAAAGAAAGTGTTGATGTAAGATTAGGAGTTCTTTCAGTACTCATATACCCTATAGGTCGTTTATGACTGTGAGATCTAAAAGGTTTACTGGCTGGACTTGTTTTTAAACTTAGAAATCCTGTTTCAATAAAAGCAGCTCTGGGTCAGCTATAGCGAAATTCTCAGTAACCACCATCAATAGGAGAGCAGAATTACATATGTCACGTCTTCCCACATTAAAAGGAAACCTTGTGAGAGCTTCGACGCCGGTCTTGGCAGGTGACAGCAATCTCCCCTGAGCGTCAGCGAACATTTATTCAGAGCAAACAACCCTAGCCTAAAATAAGATTCGCTGGCTTCCATTTAAAATGCTCATTATTCAGAATTCTACTGAGAAACTCGTCTTCCACAAACATAAGCAATTCTAGAATGATAACACAGGCATAAGGGGTTATGGTGAAGGTGATCAGGGACCCACAAACACATGCCTCCTCACGTTGGCGACACAAACCCCTTCCTCTCTCATCACCTGGCAGTGAGAGGCATCCTCTATTTAGCATTGCCAAGCCGCAGGGGACTGGTCACTGGGATTTCTGATTTGTGAACTGGACTGTTTCAGTGGTTTAATTTCCTGAAATATAGCTGCCTTCTCAACTAATAGATTTTTCAATGCACTGAGGGGAAAATTGCATTAGCTCCTGCGTAGCTTGGACTCCATATTTTTCCAAGCTGCAATTCTTCTTATTACAGTGCACACTATGTATTTACGTGTGAATCCTTAGCACAGAGTCTGACATAGAACGCACTCCACGAACAGCTTTGAAGAAGTAAAAACACTACGTCCACACAAACGACGCTTACTGAGAACCCCTCCTCCTGAGGGGGGAACCTGTTTCATCCTTTATTGATCATTCGCTCGTTCGCCCATCCAACACCTTATTCAGAGGCTTCTGGGGCTGAGGCTCTGTGCCAAGTGACTGCTTGGGGGGAATAATAGTACAGTTTCCGGAGATACAAGGAATGATTTCAAAAGGCATTATTGCAGCATTTAGCATGGTGGTTTACCCTGATAGGCAGTGGGAAGGGGAGAGAGACTGGAGGATGGGATGGCAAAGACACACAGGTGGCTTTGGTGTTCTAGTTCTAAGATAGCATGGTGTTTTAACAGTATCTGCCATATTTTATCCATGCATATGTGCCTATGTGTAAAGACACCTCTGGCAACTGGGGCACAAGAGTATAGCCTCAAGAGAAGATGGGCAATTAAGCTGGAGCCCCCAACTCTAACTTGAAGTTGCATGTATGTACATGGATGTGTGTGTGTGCCCACACGTGTGTGTAGGTCCTTCCTCAATACCCATGGGGGACCGGCTGCAGGACCCCTGAGGACACTGAAACCCATACAAGTTCAAGTCCTTCATATAAATGGTGCAGCATTTGCATAAACCTACAAACATCCTCCTTGTACTTATCATCTCTAGATTACCTGCAATACTCCAATGCAGCGGTTCTCAACCAGTGGGTCGCAACCCACAGGAACTGTATTAAAGGGCCCCAGCATTAGGAAGGTTGAGAACCACTGCTCTAATGTAATGGAAATGCTCTGGAAATAGTTCTTATACTGTATTGTGTAGGAAACTATGACAGTTAACTAAATCTATACATGTTCAGTACAGACACGACCATCTATATTTTTTTCCAAATGTTTTTGATCCTCAGTTGGTTGAATCTGTGAATTCAGAGCCCCCAGCTACAGAGAGCTGGCTGTGTGTGTAGGTATGTTTATATACATGACTCCCGCTGAAAGTGCTAAAAATGGAGATAATCATTCTGCTGTTAAATGTAAGGGGGGAATCAAAGACTTATTCTTCCTTATTACCATAAATGCACCCTATTACTGCATGCGTTTTTTTTTTTTTTTTTTTTGTACACATGGTCTCATTGTCACCTAAGATGAAGTCTAGTGACTGAACCTTAGCTCAGCACTAAAGACCTGAACTCTGGGGTTCAAGCAATCTGCCCACCTCAACCTCCTGAGTGGCTGGGACTACAGGCATGCGCCACCACTCCTGGATATTTTATGGGATCTTGTATTGTCCAGGCTGGTCTCAAATTCTTGGCCCCAAGCAGTCCTCCCACTTAGGCCTCCCAAAGTGCTGGGATTACATGAGTGAGCCACCACACTTGGCCACATACATTCTTAAAAGGGTCAAAAATTGGTTCTTATGGAAGAAGAAAAGATATTCCAATGGTTTGATCTTAAAATCTCATGGAAGGAAGTTAATTGGGGGGGGGCTCTAAAAGGCTGGGGCGGGGCAATAATTTTTTAAAAAGAAGTGAAGAGATACTGCTCTAACAGATCATGCAACACAAAACCAGCCACAAAATACAGGCGTGTACAAAAGCACCCAAACACATCAACAAGCTGATTCCAGGCAGTAGCACCTGCTGAACTTGGCTGTTCCTGCCTGCATGAATTTAATCAAAGGCAGCTGAATCAGAAAAGACACTTCTCTGCTGTCAAGTTCATCTGGAGATTTGGGGAGCAATTCCTCTCTGTCTCACCTCACTGCTGCTTTCCACTCTCACCACCTCCTTCCCAGGGAGCTGCCTACAGGGCAGCCGGGCAGGCTGCAATTAAAGAGGCTCTACTCTGTTCTGCATTAATGAGCCACTTTGCTCTCCATTTTCAGAGGGCTTTGTAGCACTTTGTAGGTGACGCCCTTGCCTGTGACAATCTCTGCCCCCAGTGGCAGAGATCCACTTTGCAGGTGAATTTCACTCCAAAAGCGTGGGACACCTGGGGATAACTCTCAAGCAGGTAAAGAGGGTTTAGGAGGCTGAACCAGAGGAGCCCTACGACTAATTTCTGGTTGCTTTAAAAACTGCTTTTGTCTTTCTTTCACAACACATGGAAGGCAAAACTCTCCTGGTCAAGTAGAAAGACTCATAGGCAAATCTTATCAGTGGCAGTCTGAAGTTCTTCTGGCTGACAACCAAAATGAGTCTGGTCACCCTGAACAGATGATGGCTTCATTCTGCTCTTGTAATACATCTCACAAACATTAACCAAAGGTCTTGCAACAATTTCCAATATTTCACCCTTACTCCTGAAGCTTTGCTTCAGAAGACTTAGATTGTAGTTATCTGGACACTCACCACCCCATCACAGGCCCTTACTATTTAATATGATGGTTGTCAAGGAAACCAGACTTTGCAGATAGCTGTCTAACCTACCTAGATTTCAAATTTATCATACATGAGAACACAGAAGGGGAAGAATGTCACCCTTAGAAATACAGAGGATGGTACTTGGTACAAGATAATTCCATTAGGCCTTTACTTCCACCTGGGGATTTGGCTACAGATCAAAGGAATTCCTAATGCTCTAAATCCCCGTTCCAAAGGGGAAAAAAAGAAAAAAAGAAGAAAATCACCTAATACTAAAAGTGACTCATTGATCTAAACATTAAGTGTGTGTGCCAAATTCTGGACTAGATAGTAATGAAAGAACAGCAAATGCAAAATGTCCTTGCTTCTTAGAAGATCACACTTAAAATGTGATTATATTTACAGTAACAATAATATCACATATGTTGAATGCTCACTATGCAACAGATAATATACAAAAGCAATTGATAAATTTTATCTTTTAATTCAAATAATAATCCCATAAAGTAGACATCGAAGAAATCACATAATTATGAGAAATTATAGGAGCTAAGATTTGTCGTTTTCCAAAAATCTTAATATGATGCTCAGACGATCATGGGGCAGGGAAAGCTATATATAAATTCTTTACCGGAACACTTGGGATAGAGCAAAACAGTGCGGGGAAACGGAAAGTAACATGAGACAAGATAAAGGTGACTCCTAGAACGAGCTCATACTTTTGGCAGAAATGAACACTCCGACACTGTTATAATCAGTTCACCTAAGGAAGAGTCACGTACCTTCCCAGTACAAACATTTCTCCAATCTTTATAGGACTGCAAGTGGCCAGTAACATTCTGTTCAGAAAACTGTTAACACCAACAATGAAAGGCAGAAAGGGAAACTTGAAAAAATATGTCCAGATCCAAAAAAGACTTGACGACAGATACCACCTGAAGAGTGTGCTAGAGAAAAACCTCAGCCTTCTAACACTAATGGTTAGCACTGAACACCATGGAGGGTCCAGCACGGTCTGGGTGTCCTTCTCCAAGACACTGAGGAAGATGGGCTAGAAACACACAGTCCAGGGCAGACTGCATGATGGAGTCGCAAGGGCCCACTAAGAAAAACTAGACTAGGACATCTAGTGGTGGGGCCTGGCATTGCCGCTTATTTTGGTTTGATAAAAATGACAAGTGAAGTTCATGTGTTAACCTAGGGTGTCATCCAGCATCGTTTCGCTGGCTGTTATTTTATGTTACTAATACCTACCAAGTGACTCTTAAGTACAGTCAAGCCTGAGGTACACAACAATTGGGGAGAAATGAACCAATCGAAAAATTCTAACAGGGGGAATCAACATCCAACTTTATGCTTAACTTTGTAACTTGAATTCTTTTCTGTTGTTTGCACAGACATTGCTCAGTTACTGCACAATAAAAGTTTGAAATTCCCTGGGAATATTTAAGCCTCCTTGATCTGGAAGTGACATGGGATAATGACAGGAGCACTGTGCTCAGAGTTTGAAAACACAAGTTGGGATGGAGTCATCCCAAATCTCTTCTCCAAATCTCAGGCTCTGCGTCTGCAGGGCAGGCACAAAGCTGCCTACTAGTTCTGCGAGACTGAACACTGGGTGATGTACAGCAAAGTAACCAGCAGAGTGCCTGACAGAACTGAGCTGCTGCTTCATTCTGCATCTAGAAGGAAGGGGTATTTCATTATGTGACAAGTGGAATAAAAGCCTGATCACAGCCAGTGAGCTTGAGATGCTGTCCTTTACCACAACTGTCAACCCTGGCGACTCCCTCTCCTTCTTCATAATGGCTGGTTTTGGAGGGTAAGGCTTATGTAGTGTGTGTGTGTAAATTGTAAAAGCAACAAGCTCACTCTGGGACACAATGTACGTTAAGTAATAACACCACATTAATAATAACAGGGGATGAGAACGGGGAGTTTCGGCAAAGCTATTATCCCTGTGAATAAGATGTTGATCATTCCTGGCTATTTCCTCTTCAAACATATTATTTAGCCAGTAGTGAGCAGATTTAAAACCCACTGGGGTTCTTGGATTCAGCCTGGCTGAGTGGTTAAATCCAATGAAAATAACCTAGTTAGAAGGGTCTTTAGCCAAGGGAGTTGAACATACAAAAGGATGCTTAGTAGGTCGGTTTGGGAAGGTGTCCCTTGTAAAAAATGATAATAGGGTTGATGATGATGATAGTTATAATAAGGTATGTGCAGCATTTTCTAGCATATCATGCAAATATCCACCTAGCATTTCACTTGATGCTTGAAAAAAAAAAATCCTGTGAAATAAGGAAGTAGGGGATTCATATCTCCATTTTACAAGTAGGAAACAAAGACTTAAAATTGGGTCAAATTGCACAGTTTCTAAGTGGTGGAGTTAAAACTTAACCCTTCTGCCCTTCAGGAAAATCACTGTTAGGAGGCTGAGCGCTTTCTGATATCACCACCTGGTATTGTTCTTTATCACAGAAAACAGATGGAATTAATGGGTTGTAAAGCATCCTGTATTATTGTTAGGCAAGAAAACTCACATTTAGATACCTATGGGCACCTTCTTCCAAATTCAAGTTGGCTAAACTGTACAATGGATGAAAACCTGAAATGTTCCCAAGTTTCTTGCTCAAAGATATTCTGTTTATTTGGCTTGCTTTTCACAGTTTGATCAGAGAACAAAGAATCTGGCCCCTCAGAGTTCCGAAGGAGGAGAGAGAGTTGAGAACAGCTACCACCACTGGGTCCACACTAAGATGTCCATCCAGAGCAGACAACATCTTACGACTGGTTTGGCTGGGAACAGAAAGATCAATCCATTCGACTTGTCTCTGACTTCGGCAGCTTCAATTTTCTCTCCCATTGCCTTCAAAAGCATTACAGTGCCTGCCTAGACATCGAAGCCAGCGCTAATTTTGTCAGTTTCTAATACAGGAGCAATTTTGCCCACCAGGGATACGTGGCAATATGTGTGCGCACTTCCTGCTCTGGACACGTCCAGCCACGTGTGTTACACTACCTAGCTCCCTCCCAGCTCGAAGTGGCCATCGAGATGGCTCTATGAGAGAAATGAATAGATTTTTCAAGCTACTTTTACTCATATTATTCCCTTTTTTGCAAATTTGCCACCAAAGGCCATCAAATTGATATTAGATCACACACAGGAGACGAGGAAACTGACCAGAGTGGAGCATACAGGGAGGAAATCACTGTGGCTGCCAAAGGATGTCAATAAAGCAAGCCCCACAGACCTCTCCCCATGATGCTCCTTTCCCTGTCCCAGGAAGACGCCTCCAATGTGGCACCGTCATGCACACCGAGCCACCAGATGTTTCTCAGTTTTCTCGAACTAGATGGTCACCTGCATGCCTCTTGTTACCCATGCACCCCTGGTTCACACTCAAGGCTCGGGCAGGCTGAGAGCCATCCTGTCCTAGGCGCCCACGCCCCTGAATGTGCCAGGCTGCCCCACACAGGGTTTCTATTCCTGTTACCCATCTGTGTGAAGTCATCACCTTCTCTCCACCTGTTCCTTTCAAAGTCTAGGGAAAAATTCATTAAAAAAAAACTGTGCTTTTATAAAATGCAATCATAGGAGGAAAAAATGCTAGACTATCTGTACCCAGAGGTAAGATCATAAACATTGATATATGATCTTCCTTTTAACATAATTATATAACTATACAGATGTGTTTCCATTTTCTTTGGGGGGAGAGTTTTGTCTTTCCGTTAACTTAATATTACTTCAAAATATTTCTCGTTTTATTTATTCAAGCAACTTTCAACTTTGTTATTAAATCAATGAAAATCGTATTTAAAAATGATTTTGAAGTGCTTCAAATTTCTCATTGGGAAGATGTATGGTAAACTCGCTGCCCTTTCTCTGTTGGGATTTAGGTTGTAGCTAAGGTTCACTATCGCAAACAAACAATACATGGATGAAATCCTTTGATTCCATCTCAGTTTCCTCAGGACAGAGGATTTTTGCATCACAGAGCCTGTGTATTTTTTGAAGAATCTTGATAGATGTTGCCATCACATTAGAAAGAAAGGCTATTCTGATATTCACTGAAAATAGACACTTCTATGAGACTTGGTCTGAGGGGAACCTTGCTAACAATAGGTAACAAAAGTTGGAAATTCTTGCCATTCAAATATAAAACATTTCATATTTATTTGAATATTTAGTAATGTTGTAATGTTACTATATATTTTACCATTTGTATTTCTTTTGTGAATTCTTTCATTCTTATTCATTTTTCTGTCTAGTTTTCCTATTTATTTTTAAGAGCTCTTTATATATTATATACTAGATCTGTTTTGAATGTAATTTTCCAAATCTATTGCTTGCCATTTAATTTTGGCTTAGATTGTTTATTCAGAATTTACTTTTTGATTTTTTTCCATTCCAATTAATTAAATCTACTAAAGATTTCCTTTAATTTTTTTCCCCATTTCTCTCGACTATATAGAAAAATTTCCTCATGGTTAGACCCATGTTTCACATTTTTTTTCTTCCAGTTTTGTTTAATACTCCTTTTCTTAAACACAGGCTTTTAATTAATACAACATTTATTTTTTATATCTGGTGGTATCTGATCTTTTCCCAAATGTTCCCCAGTCTTCACCATAATGCCTTTTTCCCATTCATTCTCAATAGGTTGGAAATTCTTCTCTGAGCAGGCGTTGGCAAATACTCAGAACATAAATTATAATGCCTTCTTTTTAATATTCACAGTAGACAATGGTAACTATTCCTGGGACCCGACCCTGCAGAGTCCAAAAAAACCTCAGAATCCTCACCAGAACTTCTGCATTCAAACCTCTGGTTAGAGGCCTGGACAACAGTGAGACTCTGCCTCTACAAAAAGTAAAAAAACTTAGCCAGGTATGATAGCACAAACCTGTAGTTACAGCTAATCAGAAGGATGAGGCAGGAGGACCACTTGAACACGGGGATGTGATATTGCCGCAGCTGTGAGGATGCCACTGCACTCTATCCTGGACACAGAGTGAGACATTGTCTCAAAACAATAGAAACAGACAGCAGGTCAGAGTCAGTTCTGAGCAGGTGCGTGCTCACAGGCCCCCAGAGGGAGGAGTAGAGGTTCTGAGCAGGTGCGTGCTCACAGGCCCCCAGAGGGAGGAGTAGAGGTTCTGAGCAGGTGCGTGCTCACAGGCCCCCAGAGGGAAGAACAGAGGTTCTGAGCAGGTGCGTGCTCACAGGCCCCCAGAGGGAGGAGTAGAGGTTCTGAGCAGGTGTGTGCTCACAGGCCCCCAGAGGGAAGAAGAGAGGGTCTTGCCACATGAACTTCACACCACATACACCAGTCAGGCATGTGACCAATACACATCAAAGGTATTTAACAAATAAGTCCTCCATGATGAATGGCTGAAGGAGCTAAGGAAATTTTACCCCAAAATATGAGTCCCGAGTATGAAAAATATTTTGAGTTGAAGGCCAATAAAGGTCAAGGAAAACTGGAGGGGACTTTCCTCTAACTACATAAACTGAACTGGACTGATCTGATCAAAATCGACTCACCTCCCCCCATCCAGTTATCTCAAAATATTCAGACATGGGGGGTCAGGAACATAGGTGGACAGAGCGCAAATCATTTGGGTTATGAACACCTGTCTCCCGGGTTAATCTACAAGTCCATCTACTTCTGCCCCTAGCCATTCACCGTCCCTAGCAAGCTCTTTAGTGACTGTGTATGCCTTCTCTTCCTCAATCCTCCTCTCCTTGAAATGCTGGTGGGTTCTCACTCTGTGATTTTTCCCTGTTCACATAGTATATACGTCTGTTCTCTTATTAATCTGCCTTAATGGTGAGCTGATCTTTCAGTGAACTTTAAGGGAAAGGGCAAGTTCCTCCTTCCCGAAGGTGGCATGAAGATCAGTCAAAACACAGGTGGCAGGACAACCTAGCCAGAGGACCCAGATATTAACGGGAGAATGTGAACTGAGTTCCAGGGGACAGAGGGGCCAGGACTAGAAGGGAAGGCTTCTAGTCAGGGAACATGGTGAACCAGGTAACCCCAAGAACCCTCACAGTGTAAACTCTTTAGAAAGAAATAACACGCAGGTATGTGTGTGTATAAAACTTGAGTCAGAGTGAAACCAAAACTAGAAAAATTAAAAGCAAGTGCAAGTCAAAAAATTAGAACGTTTAAGTAATTCTTGCAACAGAGTACTGCCCAGAAGGAAGCAACTGTTGACCTCCTGCTACCCTCCTGGAGGCCCGAGGCCTGGCTTCACGAGAAGAGAGAACTCTGGCATGGTCAGCACACCTCATCCTTTTCTCTTTGTATAAGAGAGATTTAGAAATAAACCGCACCACACACCTTGGTGGCCCCTGCAGTGGGACATCTTCCCTGAGAATTAGCACCTTGCAGTTGTATCAGACAACCGCGGTGTGTGGTCTGAACTCAAGCTACCTGCGAAATGGGACAGATCTCAAGTGCAGGAAATGGGACAGATCTCAAGTGCAGAATTTAATTCAAAGCGATTAGGAATGACAGCACCTCTGGCAACCGGCAGCAATAAATGCAAATCTCCCTTGAGGCAAAGACACCATTGCCTCAGCCTGTCAGGGCTATCTTAACACCTTGCTGACCAGTCACCAGTTACCTATCAGGTAACACGGATCGTTTCTGCACAAAATTGCCCATCCGCTATGTGTTAACATAGCGGCTGTTCCCAGATTCATGTCGCCCAGTCTCAATTACCAGCTGTCCCCAATTCCGCCTATTTTTAATCTTTCTCCCCTGCTCATCTCTCAGCTGCTTATCATCTAGAATCACTTAGCGCCTCTAACATCTTAAGAGGGTTGACCTGCAATTTCAAGCTGAAGCTGCCCATGTTCCTGGGTAACACGTGACCGGCCAGCAGTGTGTTAGAGCAGCGTGAAATGTTCCGTGTTGGCCCGTTCTGGGGAGGGTTCAAAGCCTGGGCCCAGTTCCTCCATCCCCCACCAAGAAGTCTCTACTTTGAGATTCATCATCTGCAAAAAGATCATCACAGCACTAGCTTGTGGGAATTCAAAGAGATCATCCACATTATAGGGGTATCTGGGTTTTGATAAAATGCCAGCTAAACTTTGCTTTATTATTGAGAAGGGCCAGTACGGCTATGTTAAGCAGTTTGATGAAAATAGTTAAGATTGTATACGAAACCAGCACATTGTACCCCTTGACTGCACTATTGTACACAGCTATGATTTAAGGATAAAGATAATAAAAAAAAAAAAAGAAGGGGACTTCAAAGGGGGGAGGAAGGAAAACGTGGGCTGCTCAACCAGGCAGCCTGGAGGGCCCCTGAGAATGTGGGTATGCGTAACATATGTGGGGAAAGGATTTCAAACAGAGGGAAAGAACGTATTTATACCCGTGCAAAGCTTTGCATGTCTCTCTCTTTCTCTCTCCTTCTCTCCATCATGACGGGCACCCACTTCCAACTCTCTTTGGAAGTGTTCTAAATAAAATTTCTCTTTGTTACCTTGAAACTTGTGCAGGTTACTTTGCCTGTGCGGCTCCGCTTTACTTTCGCTTTCCACTCATTTTTGCTTTTGACTCCAGCTGTGCCTCGGTTGAACCTTCTCGCTTAGCTGAGCAATCAAACCAGGTCAACTGGGGACCCCCGACCCCCAAGAGCTGTCATCTCACTCCCACTCTTCCCAGGTGTACTACTGTATACATTGTATTCATTTTATTCATCGTCTTGCTCTTTAACATTTCTGCCATGGTTTCTTATTATTTAATGGTGGTTTGCCATCTTATAAACGAAAATTAATTTAAAATGATATTTTAGTTACTTGTAACGAATTAAAATTTATATTTTTGGTTTTGTTTGTCTTTGTTTGTCTTTATTTTCTTACTTCACAGACGTCTGCTATTAACTTGAAATTCCCTTCTGCTTTCCTTAGGGACCGTTGTTCACATTTCAATTACTGAATGGAGATTCATTTATCACCATCGCTGTTTTTGAATAATGAAAGAATTGAAGGCTATTAAAACATCTCCAGCGAGAGCTTTGGGCACATTTCATAAACTTCAACGTGAAACGTTCCTCTTCTGCTGTTTGCAAAATAGGCTATTGCTTTTGTTTTTATTTCCTTCTGGGTTAAATAAGCATTTAGGAAAATTCTTTACCCTCCTCTAATTCTGAAGTCTTTCGAGCCTCATATTTAAAAGTTTGTTTCCGATCTGAAGTTTTACAGCGCTGTAGCCAAAAGTGGGACCTGTATAAGTTTTATGGTTTGGAATTTAAGAGGCTTTCGCATGCCCTAGTACACCATCATTTCTATGGTTTTTTTTCGAGAACACTTGAAAATCCGTTTTTACTCAATTTGATAGAAATGTGGTTTGATATTTATTGATACTATGTTTTTAAAATTGTTTTTGTCAGTAACAATATGATTTGCCTTTTTAGAGCTGAAACTCTTCCCAACATATCTTATATCTCTTATCTTTAGGAGCTTTTCATCTGGAAAATAACTTGGCCTTTACCTTCTCTTACAGGTATTAAGCACATCAATTTAAAATTATTAATTTTATCTAATTAAGTATATTATATTATAGTATATTACTATTTGAGTTACCCTGAAGGTAACATAACCACACCACGTTTGTCTTCATATCTGTGAGACATCTTAACAAGTTTTATTTCTAAATGTTATAATTTCTATGTGGTATGTCTTTTTAAGATAATAACTACAGTTAAAACTGCTACTTTACCAAGAATTAAAGTTTTTATCCAGTAATAGAAGACTTCAAAGCATTTACATTTATCAAAATAACAGATGTTTGGTTTTATAATAATTTTACGCATTCTTTTTCAGCTTTGAGAAAAAGTCACATCATGACAACTCACCCTTTTTTATGTACATTTCAATTTAAAAAATGTATATGGTTTGCAAGGGCCCAGGCAATCGATTTATAGAACAATTTGATCACCCTCCAAAGTTCCCTCATGCCTTTCTAGGGGATGATCCCCACCCATCACCCTTTGATCCTATAAACTTCTGCTCTGCTTTCAAGAATGTCACATAGATGGAACCACTCAACTTGGCATCTTTTGTGCCGGCTTTTTTCACTGGTTTTCTTATTGTGCCTGGCATAATGCCTTTTCTTTGGCATCGCCATCATGAGTTCATTTCTTTGTCATCACTGAGATAAACCACAGTTGTTTCCATTGTATAAATATATCAGTTTTTTTTTTTTTATCAAATCTCGAATCCATGGACTTCTAATGTCTGTGAATTAAACTCTCGGCATGTCCAATACAATTTTTTGAGCGCACATATGTTTTTATTTCTCTTGAATGAATACCCAGGAATGGAACCCACTAGGGCAAAATGTGAGCTCATGTTTAACTTTTAATAAACTGCTAAATTGTCTTCCAAAGTGTCTGGGTCACTTTCTGCTTCCCCCAGTAATGCAGGAGAGCTGCAGCTGTCCCACAGCCATACCAACACTTCTATACCCTCTGTGTCTTTAAAGGCAGCCACTGTAGTGAGTAGAAAGAGATATCTCTTGAGGTCCTTGATGTCATAATTTGCATTTCCCTGATGACTAATGATATTGAACATTTTCTAGGGATTTTTTTTTTTTGCCAATTCTATGTTTTCATGAGTGATATGTTTCTAAAAATATGTTGCCCATTTTTAAAATGAGTTGTCCTCTTGTTATTGTTATAAGAGTTCCTTTATATACCCCATATATATATATATTTTTTTTTTTTTGCAGTTTTTGGCTGGGACTGGGTTTGAACCTGCCACCTCCGGCATATGGGGCCGGTGCCCTACTCCTTTGAGCCACAGGCACCGCCCAACCCTAGATATATTTTTTTTTATTAAAGAGGTACTCTATAAATATTTTCTCCTTGTATGTGGCTTGTCCTTTTTATTTTCTTATTAATGTCTTAGAGACAGCAATAATTTTCAGTTTAGATAAAGTCTAATTATCAATTTTCTTAAGGTTTTTTTTTTTGTGTGCTAGTCAAAAAAATCATTACCTAACTTTAGGTAATATGTGATTTGGACACATTATAGTGAAAAGGCTAATAAAAGATTGTTATTCTTCTTAGATAATATGTTTATCTCCATCCTTTGTCCTGGCAGGTTGGAAGCCACGCTTCATAGGTCATTATGCTTTTTGTTTTGTTTTCTTCTATAAGTTCTACAGTTTTAGCACTTACATTTAGATGTTAAATTCATTTCAAGTTAATTTTTGTATGTGGTATGAGGGTTAATTTTCTCCCATATGGATATCTACTATTCCAGCAACATTATTTTTTCTTTCTTATTTTCTTTGCCACCTACCTATTTTATATAACCTCTGTTTTATTTGTAATAATCACCTCTCCAATAACTTAGATTTTTTTTTTTATTTCAATAGATTTAGGGGGTACAAGTGGTTTTTTGCTACTGGATAAACTGTATAGTGGTAAAATCAGGACTTTTAGTGTTCCTATCATCAGAAGAGTGCACGCTGTACCCACTGTTGATCCCTGACTCCGCCCCCCACTCCCTTCTAAATCTCGAACGGCGTCCAGGTGAAATGCATCCCTATCGTTCAGCTCCCACTTGCAAGTGAGCACATGCAGTATTCCTGTTTCTGTTCCTGAGAAACTTCACTTAGGATAATGGCCTCCAGTTCTATCCAAGTGCTTCAAAAGACATCCTTTCTTTCTTTCTTTTTTTTTTTTCGTTGCAGTTTGACCAGGGCCAGGTTCAAACCCGCCACCCTCGGTATATGGAGCCGGTGCCCTACTCACTGAGCCACAGGCACTACCCTACTTCTTTCTTTTTTATGGCTGAGCATGATTCCACGATGTCTACATACATTGCATTTTGTTTATTCACTTACCAGTTGATAGTCATTTAAGTTGATTCCCTATCCTCGCCGTTGTGAATTGTGCTGTGATAAACATACAAGTGCAGATGTCTTATTGACATAATGACTTATTTCCCTTGGGGCAGACACCCAGTAGTGGGATTGCAGAATCAAATGGTAGGTCTACTTTTTAGTTCTTTGAGGAATCTCTGTACTGTTTTCCATAAAGGTTGTACTAATCTGCATTCCCACCAACTGTGTATTTCCTTTTCACCCCATCTGCACCCAAATCTACTGGTTTTGGACTTTTTAATAATAATCATTCTGAATTACAACTTTATTAGCAGTGGCATTTGAACTTGGCTGAAACATCTTTTTTCCTGGGATAATCAAAATGAAGGGTTAAACGATACCACCAAATTTAAAAATTTGGCAACTTTTAAACCCAATCAACACTTCCCAGGGTGTTTTAAAATGACTATAATCAGCTTGTTATTTGTATATGTTTCTAAGACAAACTTCTGGCACTTGCATTCAGCTTTATAGCTGACTTAAAACAATTATTTATAGATCACTCTACACGTAATTTCTTTCTGTATACATAGCCTGCTGCTTTATTACAAGACCTTTTCATCCCTGAACATCCACTTTGATTACTGCTTTGGGGAGCTGGCCAATGACCTACGACGTTTCTTTGAGAAGTATACACTGGTATATCCTTTTCTTCTGTTATTTTTGATCAAGAGAGAACTTGGCTGGTATTCTTGGGTCTCTATTTTTCTCAAAACTCTTCCAATATTTTATTTAGATACATTACTATAGTGAAAAGGTTGAGAAGAGATTTTTATTCTTCTAAGATAAGATATTTCTACCTTTTGCCCTTGTGTAAGTGTCAAAGGCCATTCAAGTGCAGGTTAGAAGCCAAGCCTCACACCCTGTCCAAAGCCACCATCGACCACATGTAGCTACCAAGAGGTTGACCACCCAGCATGTCCACATTGAGATCTTTAAAGCATACACCAGATTTAGAAGATTTAGGATGCACACACAAAAAAGAATGTAAAATATCTCATTGATTATTTTTAAAATACTGATCACACATTGAAATGATAATATTTTGGGTGAACTGAATTAAAGTTATTTTTCAAATTCATCTCTTGTTATACGTTGGTAGTTAAAATGTGGCTACCAGAAAAATTAACATCGCACGATGACTTGCCGTTATTTTTCTATCAGACCATACTGCTCAAGGGTCAGACTACTCGATTTCATAGTTAGTTCCACAATATACTAGCTGAGTGACATGAACAAGTCTCTTACAAGCTTTAGTTTCCTTGCCTGGAAATGGCTTCTGGTAAGGACAGAGTAAGATTAAGCATGTTATGCTGGCACATAATCAATTCTTATTAATGAGAATTATTATTTTTGTTGCCCTCAGTAGAGTGCCGTGGCATCACAGCTCACAGTGTCCTCCAGCTCCTAGGCTTAGGCGACTCTCCTGCCTCAGCCTCCTGAGTAGCTGGGACTACAGGCGCCCGCCACCACACCCGGCTATTTTTTTTTTGTTGCAGTTTGGTCGGGGCTGGGTTTGAACCTGCCACCCTCGGTATATGGGGCTGGCGCCCTACTTACTGAGCCATAGGCGCCACCCAAGATTTTGTTTTAGTACTTGTCTTCAAATCCTTTCCAGGTGTGCACTAAATAAGGGCAACTGATCAATGATTTTACTAGGATTGCAGCGATCCCTTTTGATCTGCATATGTGCAATTTTTTTCTGCTCTTGACAATTTTTCTTGAATTCATCATCCTCTAGATAAAGTGACCAATCCCTGGCCTCTGAAATGCCCGGAGCCCCTAATTTTAATCATTAATTGTTCATCATTCAACCTCAGACACTCCCTCCTAGGCTATCTACCATGCCGGGGCAGGGGGAATCCCCAAATCTAGGCTTTTTCCCTTTTGAAACATTTGAACAAAGATACTGTTCTCACTGCAAAATTTCCTAATCTTATAACTGCCAGGTCACTTTGCCCATCACTCCTCACTATCCACCTAACACCTCTAGTCCATCTTTCTTCTTGTGTGTTTGTTTGTTTGTTTGTTTGATCCAGCTTAAATTCCCAAGTCCATCATTATTGAATCAACAAAGTTGCTTTTAACTCAAGGTTGTAGTAGGTAAGACTCAAGGCACTCAAGAATAGCACTACTCAGAAGACCAGAAGAATAGGTTTTAGCATTAGTTCCACCTCCCATGAATAGCCTTCTGCTCACTCTTTTGTCAAATTTCTCTTCAATAAAATAAAGAAAACACGTTCCCTCTGGGTAGTTTGAAGATCTTGGAAAGACACAGTGAAACTGGTAAACCAAAGCATTCCTTCTTTATGAAGGGGAATGATCTATGAACAGAAGACCCCAGGCAAATGAGAATGAGAGGGAAACAATGCTCTCCATGGGAAAAAGGTTAGTCAGGGGACACTTAGTTGCTACAAATGAGTTCAAGTCTCTGAGCTCAGACCAATTACAGCTCTGTGTGGGACACATCATGTATGTGGCTCTGGGACAGGTGTAGTTGAAGAAGTGGGGCACTAAAGAACTAGTGAGAAGAAAAGGCTCAGTAGATATGCTAGGTCTTCACACGACTGGTTGACTCACCCTGTGTAGCCCCAGTGCATATGTGTTTGCTAGGGGGCCACACTGGACTGGCCAGGTTTTGTCCTAAGAGCTGGGCGCAGAGGTAGAAGTTACAGACCTTGCCCTCTGCAGTCTAGTAAGAAGGCAAATGAGTTAACAGACAAATGACACACAGACTTGCATTGATCTTTATTAATGCTCAGGACCAATGGGGAGAATCAAAAAGATGAAGATTTCAGTAACGCGTAAGGAGAATATTGCTAATAGAGTTTCTAAATAGGGAACAAGGTCCTCTGGGAGGTAATGATCTCTTATCTCTGGAAGTATTCAAAAGCTGAAGATTAATGACCATTTGTATAAAATATTATAGAAGAAAGTGGAAGGTTATGCCAGATGACTGCCAAGTTCCTTCCTAATTAAGATTCTATGATTCTCAAAAGGGGACAAGGCCCATTCATTAGAAGACTGTGTTAGATAAAGAAAAAATTTTGCCTGTGTATCAAGTGAATTGAACAGCTGATATAAAAAGGTTCTTTTCTAATGCAGATTAGAATTTCTGTTCATTGTCTACAAATTTTCCATGTCCAACATTTAGTAGTCTTCCAGATAGAAAAAGCTATGCCTTCAAATGTGTTACCTCGCGTATCCATGTCCGTTCTGTGGCCCCACCCTCATGGTGTGAGAGAGAACAGCCCTTTACAAAGGCCGGAGGTGCATCACTGGCCTTCCCGAACCAGCCCTCGTGCTCACAAACCACAAGGATAATCCAAGAACCAATAAAATTATAAAGAAAGTAAGAGAATGGCGATTTTTGCAGACTTGCATCTAATATTTAACCTCTGCCAGCCTTCCTGTATAACACACAGCCAAAAAGGAAATTAAAAAGAAACAAGAGCATAAATTCATCAACTATTCTAGAAGAACAAACCAAAATGTGCCTCCTCTGATAAGAGGGCAACGGGCATTATTACAGAAGAAGTGGCATTGACACAGGAGGCTTGGAAAAGAGATTCACAAGGTTAATTACAGCCATGTTCAAATATATGAAAGGCAGCCATGTTAAAGAGGAAATAGAATTTGCGGAGTACTGACGAGGTGCCACGCGCTGTGTTTTCTATTACAAAGACCTTACTTAACTGCATTTGATCTTTACGAAGAGAACTAGAGCTACCAATTCTGATAGGCTACTTGTGCCTGTATGTATTAATATATTTTAAGGGAGTTAGACAGGGAGTTCAGAAAGCCACAGATTCCTTACTTCACTTCTCATCTCTCTGCAGGGCATCCTGAAGTACACGGTGCCCCCCGTGAGACATGTCCTGGTCTCCTGTCCTTCCTCTGTAGGCCCAGTGTCACTGGCACTGCTCTAGCCTCCTGGGGTATTCGGTCACAGCACCTGAAGCTCAACCACCGCTAAGTGTGGGCCCTTTGAACTGTATCCCAGGCTCAGGCAATCAGGAAACTCAGGTGTATACTAGAAAGAAACACATGAGCAATCTTGGACAACTTCCTTGCCCCTCCTGGCCCAATTTGTTCCCCTAAACAAATTTGTTCTTACCAAAATTATAAGTATTAGGCTTCCTTTCATCCTTGGAACCCCATGATTTTACGTGCTTGCCAGGCTCTCCCAGCCACCAATGTCCACCACTCAAGAAGCACCCCTTCCCAAGATGCAGGTGTACAGGCAGCCATCTGCCCACTTCCACCCGGTGCAGTATGAGGGGACTCCCAAAGGACTGCAGGGGCTGAGAGACCACAGCCACCTGATGACAGCCTCTGCCACGCTGTCTAGAAAGCAGCACACAGGCAAGTAAGTGTGAGCAGGTCAATCTTTAGAGTCTATCATCAACATTTTCTGTAACCACAGTCCTGAATCCTACTTCACAATCTTTCTGAGGTTGGTAATGAGCAGGCATCAGGTCTAAGAGAAAAGGGGATAAATTAGGGCTCCCTGCCAGACGGGTGAACATGAAACAGCCACTGCCCCGGCCATATCCCTTTGGGAGCTCATGATCACACGTGCCCGGGTGGTGGCATGGGGCTGACTTTCTGAGCCAACCAGGGCAAGATCCATGGCCGGTAGGCATGCGGCGCCTTGTGTGAATACTGGCAAGAAGTGTTCTGCTGATTTAGAGTCGTCTGTCTAGAGGGAAGTCTGCGTAGTTTAGGATGTGATCCTTGGAGGGGAGCACAAGGCCATCCCACACCTCAGCTGCAGCCTTAGAGCAGGTCCACTTTCATCCCCCACGGGAAGCTCCTTGCCCAGCATACCTTTAAAGGGAGGGTTCGTGCTTAATGCATTTGTTCTTTAGGAACAGCCAGAAGAGAACCCTTTCCTGCACACAATTACAGCATCTCAGCTCAAACAAACCACACAGAAAGAAACATAACACAGGAGAAGAAGCACGATGACAGAGTCAGCATGGCCCTGCCATGAATCGGCAATGTGATCTGCAGCTACTTAAACTCTCTAAGCCTCAGTTTCCTTATGTATCATGAGGATCAATAATCACAGGACCCACTCCAGACAGTTGTGAGAGTTCAGTGCAAAAAATGAAAACAGAGGAAGTGTCTCTTTAGCAACAGATGATAGACCACAGCAGCCTATAAGAGCCAAAGTCACCGAGAAGAGGACTTTCGAGTTAAAGAGCAACTTGACAATGGTAACTTCATTCCCCAGAGGCTCCAGCCCATGCCTCCTTCCTCCCCTTAAGACCCACCCCACGTCCATGTCTGTGAATCATACAACCCCACAGCTCATATCCTCTCATCTGAAAGGGGAAAGTCAGACATTAATCTCAGCATTTATTAGCCACCTGATCTTAGGCAAATACTCTTCCTTTCTGTGCTGGGAAGTATGCAGTATCTTTCTGTGAGACAGAGGTAACCATACCCCTCGCTCCATCCCACAGGCCTGCTGTGAGGAGTAAACACCAGCACGCACCATCAACAAAGCTCTGCACAGAGACTTTCCCTTCTCCTCATCTGTTGACAGCGCTAAGTCTTTTGAGTGGTATTCAGAGCATAAAGAGGCCCTCAGTCCTGGCAGCCTGTTGATACAGGGGCTGGAAGGCTGGAAATTAAATGAGCCATGTAAACATCAGGAAGACCAACGAGTATTGCACAGGCCACGGAGACAGGCAGCCTGAGCGAATGCTGTTTGCAAATCCACACTAATTGGTCGTTATGGAGGGAAGCGTACCAGTCCGTCACCAATTTCCCACAGTTTGGTTTTTAATCATGCACGGATCCCTTACAAACTTCCCGTTCCCTGCTACTCCATTCTCCAGCACCAACAGATATAATAAGGGGGGACAGTAGCATTTCTGAGAAATGTCATTTCCAACGTTTGTACAAAGTGATTTCTCAGAGCTGTAAGAGGGGAGGCTGGCAGGTGCGTCTGCTGAGAGTTCCGTGTGACACACTTCTGAGCACAGCACGAGTCCACTTTCCTTCAATCCTTCCTCCTTTCCTAACATCACCTACTGGATGTGTCCCCTCCCTGGTGCACGTGTCATGGAAAGACACCTGCCCCAGGCTCTGCTCTTGGGATGCAGCCTGGTACAGACAGGGCTGCCTTATTGATGCCACCAGTCACTGGCAGACAAACACATAGCTGCCCACCCGAGCCACACAGCTCAATAGACCTCAGGAATGTGGTGACCCTCTCAGTGATAAAGAAACCCTTTGAGATTGGCTTTCTTGTTCTTAGCCCTGACTTTATTGTATATTAGTCATTTAGGGAGCCTTTTCATAAGCCAAGCATCACACCAGGCATTAGGGATACAAAGGTGATGAAAAACAGACATGATCTTGGTTTGAGACCTTACGGTATAGGGCAGAGACAGGCATTGCTCAGCTCATCACGTGGCGGCCTGAAAGATTACACTCTAATGAGATCAGCGCAGAAGTGTGCAAACACGTAACAAAAGAGCCCCTAAGAGAAGGTGAAGGCCAGGAAAGGCTTCCCTGAGAAAATGTGACATTAGCAAAGAAACTTGGAATTGCTTAGCACTGGGGGAGAGGAAAAGATCGGGGGACAGAATGTGATAGAAGAAATAACCTGTGCGGAGGCCCCCTGGGAAGGAAGGAGCAGAGCACATGAAGATGGGAGCAGGGACGCAAGTCATGCAAGCCTGAGGCAGAAGAAGCAGGGAGGAGGGTGCAGGGGAACGCAAGGCCGCCAAATCCTGTGGCTTCCATCGGCCGTGCAGTAGGAAACGGGGAAGGCTTTCTACGGAGGAAAGGGTGGCACGGCTGGGCTTGCACCTTGCAAAGCTGACGTTTGCTAATGACCGAGAATAGATTTGGGAGAGGAGAGGACAGCAGAACAGAAGGGAATAGACTATTCTGGAAAAGAAAATGCTGTTGTGTTGGGAAGGATCACAAAAGCTTGGATTAGGTACAGAGGAGGAGAAGCCAACCAAGAACGCAGTGTCGTTAGTCCAGGGAGAGGGACACACGAGTGACTAAGTAGAGGTGCTGCCACAGCCAGTGGGGGGCTCTGGCTGGGGGCAGTGGGCAGATCATGGCTTTGGGCTTGTTAAGACAAACTGTGTACAAATTATTACTAATATTATCATCATGGAAAAATCCTCTTTTATAAAATGCTTTCAGACTTGCTGTCCTCCTGGAGTCCAAAAATATTCTCATGGGATTCAAGAACACGAGCAAGAGCAGTGATTGGCAGGGAAATAAAAAGCAGGTGTTCGGGCCTTCTGTGCAGAGGGCAGCAGTAGAGGTCTCGTTAGACGACAAGCCTCTAAAGACAATATCCTCCTGAGCACATCAGATAGCATTTTTTTAATTGTTATTTTTTAAGTCATGGAGCTTCCATTTCAAATGCATAAAAGTCCAATGTGTACAGCAATGGACCACTGGTCTACCCGGATTAAGGAGAATCAGAGCACCACGGCTTCCTCTCTGTCTCCCCTTTCACCCAAGACCCTGGGAATAGATTCCAGCCACAGGTGCCTTCTTCCTTCCACTTATCAACTAGTGATGGACTTCACAACAGGCCACAACACCAAGGACAATTCAAGTCATGCTGGGCCTGGCTGCAAATCAGAGCAAAGCATTATCGAGAATTTGCCATGTTGGATCATCCATCTCATCACACTCCTCCCTCAGTGGCTGTCCCACCCATTTGACAGATGAGAAGTTCAAGGCTCAGAATCAATTAGCCAGTTCTTTCAGTGGCAACCAGGATTTGAACTTAAGTTTTTTTTTTTTCCCAATCACTGTGTTTTCTTCAACAGAAGAGGGTGCAGGCTTGTAAGGGACATGGCACAGGGTCGCCAAATGAAGGGGGGCAATGAAGGCAGAGGCAGAAGCTTCGCCAGCTGCCTCTCTACTTCCCTGCTGCTTCCTCCCCATGGTGTTGGCGCTGAGACCCTGGGAGACAGAGTGTCTTGCTTTCACCTTAATTAGCGCAGCAATTTGCTAAATTTTGTTTTTCCCTTTTTAAGAGTGTTAATCAATTTTAGCTCAGAATAGATTGGAATGGCACGCAAATTACCACGACAATCCCCAAATGCTAAATTTTGAATATCTCGATCAACCTCGGAGTCTGAAATCTGTGAATATCAGAAACTCTGGCCGGCATTGCAGCAATCTGTTTAAAATGTTACACTCTAAAATAAAAAGATAATGGCCTTATGAGGTTTGGAATAAGCACTCTGCTCAGAATCAGCCTTACGCCTAGGTGTTTAGTCCTTCCCAAGGAGATGGGAGACAGAGCATCAATATATTTCTGTAAAGTTACATATGCCTCTAATATCAATTTGTTAAACCCATAAGCATGATAATGTATTTGCTATGCATAGAAATACAGAAAAGAATAAGAAACATTTCCTCTCTCCCTACTCCATCATGAAGGGTCCAAGTGATAGACAGGTGAATACAGAATTTCTTCCTCTTTCCTGAAGATGTCAGGGAAGACCCTGAAAGGAGGAGGAGGAGGAATGCAGCTGAACTCTGATGGATGAACACAAGTGTGATAAGACAGGTGGGAAGGGAACGTTGGATGAGGGAACAGCATGAGCTCAGAAGATAAGGCAAAGAGGACTGTAGGTATTCTCTGCTACCTACAGTAAAATTTGTAGGAATAATAAGTAAGGAGACCACAGTAGATTTGAGAGCCAGGACTTCTTAACCAGACTGTGACTCTCAATCAGTGGTACTACTAAAAACTTTTAACCAAGAGAGAAGATCAACTGTGTTTCATTGGTTGAAAACGCACCAACCCAACATAATCCTTAATATTTATTCAGCATAAATCATATGATTTTTAAAATTTTTCTTTTCTAGGAATAAAGATTTTGGATACACTTTACTTATTCTTTTATTTCCATTTAATATGAGAAGATTTTGGATGAGCTTTACTTTTATTTATTTCAGTTTAATATGAGGGTAGAGATGATTAGGTTACAATGTTGGCATTTGTTATGTAAAGACCAAGTTATAGTTGTGTCCCTCACCCAGGACACGTGCCATACACCCCTGCATTGTGCCTGTTAGGTGACAGCATGCCAACCCCCCCTTTCCTCCCTTCTCCCCTTCGCTCATAAATCATTTAAATAATAAATCACACATATTGTCTCATTTGAGTTTCTTAATTACCCAACAAGGTTGGTATTAATTATAACCACCTTTCTATCAATGAGAAAGCAGGTCCAGCATAGGTAGGCTGATTTACTTTGTGTCTTATGACCAGTAAATAAAAAACGCCACAAACCCAGGTCCATCACGCTCTGAGTTCAGCAGTTACCTCACTGGGGAACAGAATTCTCTAGATCAGTGGTTCTGAACCATTTTATCTCATGGCACACTTGAACCTACAGTTCATCTTCTGAGGCACACTTAAATTACGTTTATCAGGGGGAAAAAAATGTAAAAGAAAAGGATATACTTACTGTGCTTTGAACTTCTTTCAAAAATAATTTAATTAATGATCTTTACAGATGTAGCATACTTAAGACCCTCCCATGGCACACCAGCATGCCAAGGCTCCCCAGTTGAAAACCACTGCTCTAGATAAGAATAGCTATATTAGGGACCACGTCCAGATGACATATGAGGCCGGCAAGCCAGAAAGCCTTGGTGGCCAGAACTGCATGGAACATGTGGACCCTATGCTAATGGGGGGGGGTCAGGTTACTGCCTTTGAGTATAGAATCAGATTCAGGTGGCAACCAAGCTCAGTTGTACCCCGGATATTTTCAGCTAGGAGCTGAGATTTCTGCCATTGCTACAGTCTGCCAAACCCCAAGCAAGAACAGCTTCCAGCTAGAGGAGCTGAGAGAGGCGTCTCTGCCCTCCGCCTGTACCTTGAGCTCGTCCGCGTTGTAGAAGTCCACACGCACGGCGGGCACCATCCAGGTCTGGAAGAGCGTGGCCAGGATCTGCTCCGCGATGGAGTCGGCAATGAGGTGGAAGTGCAGAGGGTTCCGCCTGTGGGGAGCGAGTGGAGAAGAGTCAGAGGCAGGGGGAGGGCTTGGCAATTCCAGCTGCAAACACACCTCTCCCCTACTGTGGGGCTTCAGGAGGAAATGGGGAAGCAAGCCAGCCGTGTCATCAAACCAGTGCCTACTGGTGAGGATGTCGAGCTAGAAGACAGAGAGGACATCTCATCCAACCTCAGCATTTAGGTGAAGTGACAGCCATTCACCAGAGAGGGGACAATCGCTGGGGACACCAGTTCAAGCCAACCACCCTCCCTGTTATTAGGCTATCTGTGTTTCTGAAAGCCTTATGCAGAGCACCTGTAACACTCTGGCCAATCTTTATACACGCCACCTGCACATGTCGTCATTAACGCAGAAACACGTGGTCAGAAGGCAGCGCCTTTTAGATTGGTTAGAGCTGGCAAGATGCTTCTTCCATGGCACATGGTAAGTTCTGTTTTCTGCTTGTTTCTCTACAACAGAAAGCCACACTTTAAAGATGGAGTTTTCTGAAACGCCCATCATTGACTAGCAGCCTACCCTAACTTCTTACATTTCTACAGCTTTTATTCACTCAACCACCGTCAACCGGAGCTAACTGAGGCCAGCTCCAGAATACAGAGGGGCATTACGTGAGGGCAAAGCTTCTGGAATCAAATGGAAATGGGTGTTGACATTGATTGTGGGAACCCTGGGCACATCCCTTATACCCCACAGCGGAGTTTCTTAATTCTGTAAAATGTATACAGCAACCCTCTCCTTAGGCTGCTGTGTTGATTCAATGAGATAATAGGGGTCATGGATAACATACCAAAAATAAACACAGCATGACCGTAAACAGCAGATTTGCCTCACCGAGAACTGCTGGGCACAAAGCGACAGGCCAGTTGAGAATCGTCAATACCGTTGTGCTGCTATAAATATCATGAACTGCCCCACCATGAATGAGTGCCGACTAGAATAAGGCACAGTGAGAAATCCAAGAGCGTGACCCGGCCCACCTGACCTCAAGGAGCTCACACTGTCCACGTGTTAAATACAAAGAAAAGACAGAGTGGGGCAGTTACAGAGAACACGGAGTTGTGCAGAAGGGGGGAAAAAGCAGTGGTGTGGAGGGATGTGTAAGGGAGGAGGATACACGCAATGCGGAAGAAGGAGAAGGGAGGGAGGACGGGGATGCAATCTGGGATCCCTGGAGCAGCAGGCGACGGAGGCTGGGCCCAGGGAGTGCTGGGAGAGGGGCAGGGACTGGGGAGCAGGGTGCTTACCCAGGAGTCCAGGGTTGCAGCAGAGTTGGGGAGGTGAGCAAGGACAGCGGGCAGCACAGTGAATATGTGATTAAACAGTGTGGACTTCAGCAAGGTGTGGGGGGGACACAGGACCTGCCTCTTGGCCCTCAACCTCTGGAGCAGTGGTTCCTGAGCCCAGTCCTGACATCCAGAGAGATTTCTGGAAAGCAGATCTTAGATATAGGAAAAAATGGAGAGGAAGAAGCAGGTGACACCAAGGTTCCTGATTTGGTGGCGATGTCTTCAGGACAGGGAATATAACAAGAAAGGTACACTGGGGGCATATGACAAATTTGGGACGGTACATATCAAGTTGAAGGTCAGGGCTATATAAATGAACCTGGAAAATACTATGTCCTCAATAAATATGCCCACAACAGAAAAGAAGGCCAACTCTCCTCCTTCCATGCCACCATAATCCCCACCAGCAGAACAACTGATGATGTACTTTGCCTCAAAAGGTCAGACTTAGGGCTCTGTTCTAGAACGTCTGGGTTGGAAACCTTGGCTGCAGCACTTTCCTGAGTGACCCTCAGCAAGTTACTACATCTCTCTAGGCCTCAATTTCCTCAGCTTTGAAACAGGAATAATAACGGGAAGTCAGACTGCATTGGGTGATTGTGAGGTTAATATGCATGAAGTGCTTAGGAAAGCACCTAGTACGTGAACGTGGTCAAGTTTCCATAAATGTCAGCTACTACTACTAACTTATGAGACTGCTATTTTCTGTACTACTCTGCACTGATTTTTCCAATAAAGTAAGTATAATTCTTAGCTCCACCCACAGACAAAGAAATAGGTTGAATGAATAAATGTCCAACAAATAGCATTATAGGTGAGGTTCAATAGGGGCACAAGTGACGAATGAGCTAAGGGTGCTTTCTTCAGGAAGCTTGCAATCTGGCAGAGGCAAAAGAAAAAGAAAATCGCACAAGCATTAGAACACGAGTGGGCCACTACCCTGGGCTGCCACTCAACCACCACAGAGCTTGGGACTGGCCCACTTCCCAGGGAGCCACCTGCAAAGACATTCTTGGAGTTGGCTGGTGCACAACCTGCACAACCATACAGGGTGACTCTAGACAGAGAAGCACAGAAACTCCAGAGGTGTGAGGGCGAAAGAGGCTGCTTCTTAGTACTGGGACATCTAGGAAGTTTCCATGATTCATACTCTTAGAGAAAGAGCCAGACAGGGTTTGGAGGCTCAGCAGGCAGCAGATCCAAGATATAATCGCAGAAAGTTATAACCCAGTCACAGAGCAGTAGTTAGACCAGCGTGGGGTAAGAGGAGCAGACGCTTAGAGGAAGACACTGCCAACAGTCAGATGGGGCTTCCCTCTGCCCTGTTCTTCTTCTTCTGGTCTATTTCAAGTGCATCTCCAGCAGGGAGAGTAAACGCAACAAGAAACTTACCCTACCTGTAGGGAGATAATGGGTGTGTGCATTGTCCAAGGGGTCAGTACGCCACATGAGCTTTCCCTAGCCCACATGACCGCCAACACCTGGTATTTGATGTTATCTCAGCAATCAAAGGCGGGGAAACCAGCAGCAACTCATCTTCCTCCCAGCAGGTGACATGCCCAGAGGGGTTCCACTGGTGTCCCATTTGGATACCATGATGAGAATCTGAGACCATCTAGAGCAGGGGTCCTCAAACTACGGCTCGCAGGTCACATGCGTTGGTGTGAAATGTATTTGTTCCCATTTTGTTTTTTACTTTAAAGTAAGATATGTGCAGTGTGCATAGGAATTTGTTCATAGTTTTTTATTTTTAAACTATAGTCTGGCCCTCCAATGGTCTGAGGGACAGTGAATTGGCCCCCTGTTTAAAAAGTTTGAGGATGCCCGATCTAGAGAATGCAGTGACCTTCTCCTTCTAGGTCTTCCACGCCACAGCTCAAGTACCCAGAAACACTGCCCTATGCGGAAGGCAAATGTTTATCCCGGGATTCAACTTGAGAACCCGACTGCCCAAGGAGATGGTGCTAATGTCAGATCCAACAGTTGGCCTCTGACTAGGAGATAAGTCCCACTCATTGGGACACAAGAGAGAGCCCAAGAACATTCTATAACTCAAGACTAACACCACCAGGAACAATGACCTTATCCCTCACCGTGCGTGACTTCTGAGTCCTGTTTCACATTTGGTTCCTCACTCAGGAGGGTAAGGAATAGTTTTAAGGATAGAACCCAGCAAATTCCAAAATCAGCCAAAGACTATGAGTCTACAGCCTGTCCTCCTCTGTTAAAAGGAAGATTAGCAACAGCTGGACAGATGTTAAGGGCGTATGTACACCCAAGTGAAGATAATAAAAACTCACTCCGGCTCGGCGCCTGTGGCTCAATGGGCTAAGGCGCCAGCCACGTACACCTGAGCTGGCAGGTTCGAATCCAGCCCCCGGACCCGCCAAGCAACAATGACGGCTGCAACCAAAAAATGGCCAGGCGTTGTGGTGGGCCCCTGTGGTCCCAGCTACTTGGGAGGCAGAGGCAAGAGACTCGCTTGAGCCCAGGAATTGGAGGTTGCTGTGAGCTGTGATGCCATAGCACTCTATCCAGGGTGACAGCTTGAGGCTCTGTCTCAAAAAAAAAAAAAAGAACTCACTCCAAGGAATAATTTTCTCAATATAAGATTCAAGGCTAGTTTTATATTTGTATAACATCTAAAAGAGTCTTTAATGCCAGTCATCAACTGTAAATACATGTTGCAAACATTGCTTGAGGCCCAAGAGAAAAAAGGCTTCTGCCTGGCCAGGCCAGGTTGGGTGGGTCCCCCACAATTTGCCTGTGTTAGCGCAAGACAGATTTTGCTGCAGAGTTCTAGCACTGGGGAATCCGCATTGTTAAGGCAAAATGTGGCCTTCTAGTTCTTTTTTTTTTTTTTAATTGTTGGGGATTCATTGAGGATACAAGAAACCAGGTCACACTGATTGCATTTGTTAGGTAAAGTCCCTCTTTACAATCGTGTTTTGCCCCCAAAAGGTGTGGCACACACCAAGCCCCTACCCGCCTTGCTCCTTCCCTCTCTCTGCCCTTCCTTTCAGCCTTCTAGTTCTTTTAACACATTGTTGAGGGTTCACCAGTTAACTTGGGTTTTCCTGTCCAAATGTTCCTGACCGATCACAGATGAACTCACTAGCTTGCATTAGCTATTGCAATTTTTAAAACACAGCGTAATGTAGGATATTGTCAAAGCTTTCTTGATCAAGTCGTGGAATAATAGCCAGTGACATGGAATAGCCTCTGCCTAAAATTGCCGGTCAACAATGTGTTAAGTGTGGCCTTTTGACCGAATCCAAATTTTACACAATAAATCCTTTTATTAAAAGGGGTGCAGCAGAGAAAGACGAAGCTTTCATCGCCTCCTTTGGTGCTTGAGAAAGAACAATCTTGAAATCAGAAGGCCGCAGGTTCCCCACCCCCACTCCGATGCCAAAGAAGGAAGCCCAGGTTTCCACTTCACTTAATGATCAATGCTCCTGCTGCCTCTGGCCCCTTAACTGCTCCCTGTTCCAGGCTGGGATGCAATAAATACAGTACTACAAAGACACAAGATGATCAGACCGTTGCTTCCTTCCCATCTTTCCTTTCTCATTTCGTCAAGAATGTGCCACAGCCCCTGCAAGGCCGGCCAGGGTCTGTCTTTATTAAAATATCCAAGGATATATGAGTAGAAATCATCTGTAATTATTGAGTTTACAATGCAACAGCAATTTTAGGAAAAGAAAGAACGTGTGATGGTAACTTGGATGCTCAGTGAATCTGCTACACTTAAGAGATTTAATAGAATTCATTTCAGAAAAATCATAGTGGCTGGAATGAGGGTTTTTCTGTGTGAGTTCAGTTTGAGAGAGGCCAAGTGGCTTTGATAACATGAAACGATTCAAGGACAAGTCTGTATCATGTCAGAAAAGCTCCCCAAGGGACAAGAACAGAGCAACTTCCAGAAAAATCAAAAGGTCTCGTGGTATGGTAAGCGCAGCATGGATTCCAGGTGTGGGCAAAGCCAAGGCTGGATATTTACTCACTTGTGACCTTGACAAGCTACTGAGCCTCCCTGAGCCTTAGTTTCCTCACCATTTGTGGGGATAATGACACTGCTGTACCAAGATACAACAGTCCATGTGAGGCTTAGCCTGTGAACTATAAACAGTAGTTCTCCTTGGTTTCATGTTTAAGGGCAAGCCCAAATAACACAGATTTCACACCTGTTCAAAGACATGACTTGCCCAAGCTATTTTCTTAAGTCTTACTGGAAACGCTGATCCCCAGGCCTTTAAAACTTTTATTTAAAACCTATACTCAGCAGCACAAAAAAAAAAAAAAAAAAAAAAAAAAGAAATACCAGAGGAAGGAGGATGAGTGTGGAGAAGATAGTTACGATGACGCCTACACTGTCACCCCAAAAGATGATTAAAACTAAACAAATAAGAATAATGATACTGAAAAAGGTCACTTCATGCTGGTGAAGAGCTCAGACCCTGAAGCCAGAATGCCTGGGTTCAAACCCAGCTCAGGCCATCCTCTCTGTGTGACCATGAGCCATGACTTAACATCTGGGTCCTCAGTCTCACAGTTTATACGATGGTGACAGCAACAGTGCCCACCTCCCGGAGGCATATGAGGGGTCAATGCACTCATATGGTGACCCCCAACCTTTTTTGCACCAGGGACCAGTTTCACAGAGGACAATTTTTCCACAGACCAGGATGGGGGTGGTGGGAATTAAATTCTCATAAAGAGTGTGTGACCTTGATCTCCTACATGCACAGCTTACAGTGGGTTCCCTGCTCCTCGAAGAATCTAATGTGACGGGAGGCAGAGCTCGGGTGGTGATGTCAGTGGTGGGGAGCGGCTGTAAATACAGACGAAGCTTCCATTGCTCCCCTCCTGATGTGCTCTCTGGGTCCTGAGAGGCCAGGCCATGGTCTGGGGATTGGTACTGCATCAAAGAGAAATCAGTGCCAAACTGGGGACAGAGTCTGGGGCAGAGTGAGAGCCACAAGAGTGTTTATTAAATAAATTAAATACAGATAAGTTTTACACATAGTCTATCTTTCCACTTTCAAAACAGGGCTTTATGACAGGTTGGAGCACTCACCAAGGCTCTAAGACAAACAGTGACTTGCCCAGGGTCACCCTGCTCACACATGGCAGGGGCAGAGCTGAAACCCAGGTCTGCTTCTTCATTTTATTCCAAGTCTATGATCCTCCTTTCACTACCTAAACACAGCTTCTGTGATGACTTTAAGCCTGAATAAGCAACAAGACAATCAGAGGCAGACACTGGTCACAGAAGAGCACCACTGAAGTCTAATAAATAAAAAAAAAAAACACTTGATATGCAAAGTAAGGGAAATAACCCAGCTTCCTCCCGCCATCAGGGCTGTAGAGTCTGAAAAAGGAGATCATCCCAGCAAAGAAATATTAAATTTTTACAAGCTGATCCACCTTTCTGCCCAGGAGGTAAACACTTAGTTACTAAATAAATATTTCTTGTCTCTACTTCCTAAGAGTTTGGTTTCCTTGGAGAACAGCAATGTTGCCCAGTTTATTTGCAAATGAGATTGGAGCTACAGACATTGCCCTAACTTTTGTCTGAATATCCTGCCATCTAGGTAACATGTACTGTTTTTATTTTTACTTGATAATAAATAAGTCTTTATCACATATACTTTGTACAGATGTTTCTCTTCCACCTTTTTTATTCCTCATAGAGGGTGCATAAGGACACAAACAACAAAATATTCATTGAGAAATAAAACAACATCACCTCCACTTCTACCACCCAAACACAACACAAAAAAAGTTCTGGGGTGGTGCCTGTGGCTCATCGAGTAGGGCACCGGCCCCATATACCGAAGGTGGCGGGTTCAAACCCGGCCTCGGCCGAACTGCAAAACAGAAAACTAGCCGGGCGTTGTGGTGGGCGCCTGTAGTCCCAGCTACTCGGGAGGGTGAGACAAGAGAATTGCCTAAGCCCAGGAGTTGGAGGTTGCTATGAGGTGTGTGATGCCATGGTGCTCTGCCGAGGGCAATAAAGTGAGACTCTGTCTCTACAAAAAAAAAAAAAAGTTCTGATTTTTATATATTCCCGCTAGTCTTTCATCCCCTGAACTTTGGCTTTGTAAGTGTACCTGTGACATACATAGCTTTATATCCTGACATACCTATTGTGCATTTTAATATTTTCATTGATTTTCTACCATAAAACATTGCTTCATGTTATGACTTTTTTTTTTTTTTTTTTGAGACAGAGTCACTTTGTCACCCTGGGTAGAGTGCTGTGGTGTCACAGCTCATAGCAACCTCAAACTCTTGGGCTCAAGGGATTCTCTTGCCTCAGCCTACCCAGTAGCTAGGATTACAGGCGCCCACCGCAACACCCAGCTGTTTTTTAGAGACCAGGTCTTGCTCTTGCTCAGGCTGGTCTTGAACTCAGGAGCTCAAGCAATCCACCTTATTCACCCTCCCAGAGTGCTAGAATTACAGACGTGAGCCACTGTGCCTGGCCAGATATACTTTTAAAAACCAAACAAACATGATTTACTATAAAATGATGTTTGATCATTTATTATTTTTAAACATTATCCAATTTTATGATTATAAGAAATATTTCATAAAAGGTATTTTTATAGCTGAGTCATCTGTTTAAAACAGAATCCCTAAAGTCATCATATAAGGCCATGGTCTCTGGCACATCCTGTGAAATTTTCTTCTAACCATTTATACCAATTTTCAGTGTTGGCATCAGTGTAGAAGAATGTCTCTAGCACTCTTTTTTTTACTATCTTTTAAAATACAGTGTGCTCACTGTCACCAAGCATGCAGCAGATGTGAAATTGATTTGATGTCACAAAGTAAGCCTTAAATAAAAATTAGTTAAAAATCTTGTCTGGAAAATAAATCTAATTACTGTAATTAACAGTGAAATCTAAAAGAAGCATCCCGCTCCACTATTATTATATTATTACTAGCATTAGAAGGTACTTCATTTGTCAAAGTATTTTATAATCATGTATTAGTTAATCCCCATAATGTGCTTGGGTGGCAATGAAGCTATTTATGGCTGGACTTTCTGAGCAGAAAGTCTTTCAAAAGTCCTTTGTCTTGATATCTCAACTCATTATCACCAGCATATCAATTCATAAAATCATTCCCATTTGTATGATTTATTTTAGATACAGGAGGACGTTAGTGGTCTTTGGTCTAAGATGATCAAGCAGTCATTGATATGGACTTATTACACATATTAAGACTTTGCTTTCTTTTTCAAACCCCATGGCTTCATAAAAGTATGGCAAGCCATCAGCAGTTGGTAATATTATTGCTATTTTTAAATTTAACATCTTTGTGCTTTCAGCACAGTTACTGTAGGAGTAAAAGTTTACACTCAATAGAAGTCATACAATTTGAACAACTATTAGCTGAATTTTCACTCAAGCAACAGGAATGACATTTCTACATAACAACATAAGTTTTTATGACCTTAAAATTCACCGTCATTGAGAAATGGCATAATTAGATATTTATAATCATGCAATTAGCCCTTTCTGAAACGTGAGCTTTTTGTTTGTATCAGGGAGAGACCCAAGTTCTTTAACGGAGACAAGGAGTAAATACATCAAAGGCAGAGAAACATTCATCTAACTCAATGCTTAGCCTGCAAGACGCCTGGTGTCCAACAGCAGAGGAAGGCTACGGAATCAGACGGAGCCCTCAGAACTGCACTAAGCTATGGCCGTGAGGAAAAGGTTTCTCACCTCTACCTCAGGTCAGAAGACATTGGGTTGAGCCCCAACTGACCATTCTTTACTGGGCATTTCCCACTTCCTCCTCAAGTGTGCAACTGACATTACAATTCTAAGTGGACAGAGCCACCAAGAAGAAGGGACCGCCCTTCCACTAACTGATGCTTTCATAACGTAGGTGTTGCTCGCTTCTCCTGTGTCCTCTGCCCTACTGCAGGAGGGCAGCATGTTCGATGCTTGGCTCACCTGCTGGCTCACTCTATGGGCACGTGGGATGGGCTCAAGCAAAAGAACCACACAGGTGAGTTCAGTTTAAATGGGCAAGCTAAAAGCAAATGTTTTACACCAAATAATTTCTGGGGTGAACTGATTCATAGCAAAAGCTATCTGATACAGAAACTAACACCTAAAGAGTCAGTATGACCTGGTAAAGACCACTCAGCTATAGACTAAAATAAATGAACCTGAACTACACGTGGAATGGATATATTAGTCAACAGACTGAATAAATATCTTCAGGGTCTTTACTGAGGGACTCCCCCAGACTGACCTGTGGAACACGCAAACATTTATTGAGTATATGTCAGGTACTTTGCAAAGGTATTAGGGATATAGAAAACCACTGGATGAGTTCTGTCCCAGAAGAGGTCACATTCTATGACAGAAGACATTTATGATGAATAGATAAATATAATACAATGTGCTGATGATAGCACGATGCACACAGGGTATTATGGGATGGAGACGAGAAGCCCCAACCCAGACCGAGGGTTGCAGGTGGACTTCCTGTTAGAGGCACTGCCTATGCAAAGTCTTATAGAGTCAGAAGGAGCTTGCCAGTTTGGGGGTAGGGGAAGGGTACCAAGGAAAAAGAAAAGGGCATGATGAGAGGGCACGCTGTGGAGACAGTGAGGTGCCACCAGCAGGGCAGAGCCCCTGGAGCATGAAATCTGAGCCAAGAGAGGAGAGAGAAAGCTCCGCAGACAGTGACCCCTGATCTGTGGGCCACAGTCGCGCCTAGGCCAGGAGAAGCCACAGAAAAGGTTTAAGAAATCAGATCTGCCTCTTTGAAATTTTGAAATGTCCTTCTGGAATTAGAGTGGATGGAGCTGAAGAGCAGAAAGCAGAGAGGCAGGAAGGACACGTGTGGGTAAGAGGACAGGCACAGCTGAACTAGGACAGCCACGGTGGGGACAGAGAGAAAGCGCTGGGAGTGAAAGCTGCCCCCGAGGGAGAACTGTGGGGCGGTGACTACAGACGGGCTGGCGGGAGGCTGAGGGAGAAGGCGGAGGAAGTGGGGAATCCAGTCCCCTGCGGGCTGTTAGGTCTTGGTACCCACTTTCCCGTCCAGCTCTGTTCATGCCACTGACAAGTGGATTCAGGTGCAGAGCGTGACACTCTGCTCAGGTCATCTGAGAGCTTTTAATAACTTGCACCTGATGCATTTCCAGCCTGTTGGCTACACCTGTGTATAAGCTGCATCCAAACCCTGGCAAGAACGTTAGAACACAGCCACGGGCACCGGCTGGAACTGTAGTCTGGGGACTATCACTGAGGATGCCCGCATGGCAATCGTAATAGTGAGGGGACAGAAGGAAAGTGCCATGAGAAAGCACTGACAGGGTATCCCACCTTTCAGCTTCTCCATGCCACCTTGGAAGGAGAGAAGTTGTCTTGGGCCACACATTAAATACACAAACCCACGCCTAATTTGCATGAGCTCTGACGCACAGCTAAGCAACAAAGTCCTGACTAAGTCTGCATGTGGCCTGCGGGCCGCAGGCTGGACACACCTGAAGGAAGCTGGGAGAGCTTAACGTGAAGAAATGATCACAAAAGGCTTTAGCACTTCAGGAGGAAGAGGGAGCATCAGTATGACTGCTTCCAGGGGGGTCCACAGGGACCCCTGAGCACCAGTGGGTTGGTTTGATGCAAGGGGTGTCCACAGGGACCACTGGGCAGCACCAGTGGGTTGGTTTAACGCAAGTGTCTGTTTAACGCAAGGCAGGACTTCTGAACAGTCAGAAATGACCAGAGGTGGGACAGGCCATGCTGGATAGTGTAAGCAATCTGTATTAGCTTGCTATGGCTGCCATAACACAACACATTCACTGGGTGGTTTAAACAAGAGCATTAATTCATCTTCCCACAATTTTTGAAGCCAGAAGTCTAAGATCTTATGCGGCCTCTGTCCTTGGCTTGCAGACACCCTTTTTCTCAATGTGGGTTCACATGGTCTTCCTTTGATACGTGTGTACTAATCTTTTTTCTGTAAAGGACATCAGCCATATTGGATTTTAATTTACTTACTTCTATAAAGACCCTATCTCCAAACACAATCCTATTCCCAGCCATGATTAGGGGTTAAGGCTGCAATGTCAGAATTTTGAGCAGATGCAAGTCAACACATAATACAACCTACCAACGAGGATGTGTAAAAAGAGAGAGAGGGCTGCTAAATGCCAAGCAGGGTAAGCTGATGGCGATACTACAGCATCGAATTTGAGATGTCCTTGAAGGTCACTGCCAGTCTGAGGACTGCAATTCTAAACCTGGTAAGAAGGCACCTAGCCACTGCTAAATACTGCTAACACAATCATCTCTCCAAGGTTTCAGACAATAATCACATTCTCATGGCAGCCTACATGACTGCTGAGAAAGTCTGCTTTTATTTTAACACTTCCCCAAGGAAATATGCAAGGAGAGACAGACATCAGCCCATGGAGCAAACAGGAGCTCTTACCTGTGAAACAGGACGGACTTGACCAGGGTGACGACATCCCGGCTGGCGTTATATCCGGCACAGACGATAGCCACGTGGATTGTCTGGGAAGAAAGGCAAATGTAGTGAACGGTCAGAGGTGGAGGGAGGCCTTGCTGGTGTTTCAGATCACACAAAAAGAAAAATCGCCCTGATTTCTTGTTGGGATCATTAGAAAACAAAGGGCACAGTCTGTAGCTGTGGAAAATAACTCAAGACAGTTTTATTAAGGCCTTTTTAATCGGTTTATGGAGCTATCATCATTTGGAAACCATTAAGGCTCTTTTCAATTACATTTGAGGGGTGAGAGAGACGGTGACTGGCTCATATAGGCAAATTGTGAGTCCCCTGCCTGCCCCCAAGCTGGGGGACAATGACAAGTGGTATAAGAGAGAAGAAATATGCCCTGAAAGGAAGCGCTGACGATCGGGGATCTCAGGCTGGGAAGTGACAGCTTGGAGAGTTTGTGAGATGTTCTCTGGAGACGTCTTGGGTTAGGGCCAACCTGCTAGCAGGGCTGAAGGGGCTGACGAACGCCCACGCGCCCCGTCTGGGCTATCGCTCAAAGAACTGAAGACAGCAGATTCCAAGGACACCCTGTGAGTCACCTCCTCCGAGTAGTCAGCAGCATGGCCTCAGACGTGAATCTTCTAACCCAGGTGACCCTAGGAGAGCTGCAGGGTCAGGGGAATCACTGCGACATAAGCACCGTGACAAGTGTCTTGCAGGATGGTGACAGGGTGGAACATGCTACCTGGCATTCCACACTCCAATCAAAGCAGAAAACACCCTGCAGCTCTGAGCTCCCCACCCAGGGCACCTCGCTGTGCTGGGACTGGATTACAGGCGACAAAGATTCTCGTCTCTTCACGCTCTCAAAGCGACTGGGCAGGGCAGGGCTGGCATCTTGGGGCTGCCAGTTCACTTTCCTATCTTCTTCTCACTCCATACGATTATCATCTCTGTGTACGGCCTGACTTGACCAAGAGTGGAAAGTGCGGCGCTGAGGCATCCCCGACCTCTGCACAGAAGTCATCGGGGCTCTCATAGAAGGGAGGGCTCACCCCTCTCCGTCTGGCATGGACCTCCCCGAATGGAAACCTGCCCCCTAGAACGCATTCCAAGCTGAGTACTGTCCTGAGAGATGGCACCCAATATTTCAATTACAGGGAGGGCACTTGGAGAGGGGCTATTTCTTTTCCAGAACTACTCACAGCCTTCAATCCATGGCATGGCTCTCAAACTCCCTATTATCCTGATCGGCTATTTCAAAATGAAGTCCTGATAGCCTGGTCACTCCTATGCAGGCTGTTTGTGTCAATGACCTCTGAGTCCAGGGCCCTTCACCTCCCCACCTGCAGACATCACCAAGGAAAGTTTACCCATCAGCGACAAACCATGCAACAGTCTCAGATCCACACCCATGACCTGTTTAATTCCAACTACCTTCACCCCACCTTGCGCACCTGCTCCCGGTTGCAGAAGCTGGACCCTCAGCTTCATCCAGAACCACTTTTTCTCAGAAATCCTATAATGATGGGCTTGCCACACCTGCAGGGTTCTCAGAGCCCCACATCCACTCCACCTGCCACTCTATCAGCATCAAGCCTCTTCCCCATCAAACCCTACCTTGTGGCCTTGCCCTCTGCTCTCTGAACCATCACCCCCTCCACCTTCAGGGCCCTCACACTCCCTGACTCCCCTCAAAATGCAGACTCCCAGCCCAGGTGGGTATTGAAGCCTCCCTTCTGGTTCTATACCAAGAAAGAAGAGGAGAGGGTGCAGCAGAGGACCAAGAAGCACCAACGGCACCGTGCATCAGACCTTAGGAGGACCAGCAGACTCGGGACGCACAGTTCTATGAGATGGGTACAGCGTTATCATTTCAGTGCCAGAGATCAGGAAACTCAGGCTTAGGGAGCTGGAATTCAAATTTGGGAACAAAGATTCTTAACCCTAGTGGGTTAAGAAATACTCGAGATTTGACATATTCTGGCCCCAGCTCCATCTGAGACCAATTAACTGACAAATCTCTGGTGCTCAAGATTTTCAAATGCAGTGGCTGCCAAGAAGGGACAATTCTCCTCCCTCACCCATGACCCTCAGAATCTGGATCTGGAGATGTTCTTGATGGTGGGGAGCGCTGGCGTCTAGAGGGTGGATGCCAGGGACACTGCCAGCCATGTTACAGTGCACAGGACAGCCTCCCAGCAAAGAACTACCCTGCCCCAAAGACCAAAAACAAAGCTGTTAGGAAACCCTGTGTTAGGAGAAGAAAAGGGGTGAGGGAGGAAAAAGAGGGGAGAGCTCAGATCCCTGTGGTTTTACACATATCTTAATTTCTCCACCTATAAAATGAAGACGCCACTGCTTACCTCTGGATCATATCTGCAAAAGACTCAGGATGAAAGATTGTTCTGCAGATTCAACTGTCACCATTTAAACCATGCAGGAAATGAATAGGGAAATGCCTGCACATGGGAAACGGTTGGGAAAGGGATGAGGATAGGGCAAAACGTGCTGAATCAGGCTCTTCTGAATCGCAAATATTTAAACATACAGCCTCCAAGATATCAAACTTTGTCTTGGCTTCAGGGTTCAGGGATTTTTTTAAATGGGCCCATCAAACATAAGCACAAGTGCACACATTCTCAAACATTTTACATAATTTTCCAATCTCTTTAGTTTCATTGGGTACACCTGCCACCATGAATAAATTCATCATCTGGAGCCGTGGCGGCAAGGCCCTGCTACCCAGGAAGGCAGAAAATCAGCGTGTCATCGAATACACTCTGGGAAGACTTTTGAATGGTCCAAACTTTTGTGGGTATGGAAGTGAACCGTGGGAGTGAGGCGGGGGTTGGAGTGTGGAAAAAGAGGAGGAAGCAGAAATAAATGTTCCTGGAAAGTACTGGGTCACGAAAACAGTCCTGTCATGAAGACTTGGGTTTTTGGAGCTAAGAAGTCTAGGTTTCAAAGTTTCTCGGTGTGGTAGATTAAAGATGGCCACAAATGCTCCAAGGACACTGCCCCCCATCAAAGGACAGGGCATGAATTTCACATTCTGGGACCACTAGCCCCTTCACTAAGGTTTCTTGTCTGTACTTAAGAGTCACACATCACTTAACAATGAGGGTCGGTTCTGAGAATTGCATCAGTAAATTTCTTTGTTGTGTGAGCATCATGAGGGATACTTACACACCCAGATGGTGGAGCCCACCACCCACCCAGGCCACGTGGTACCGTCTCTCGCTCCTAGACACAGCCCTGTTCAGTGTGCTACCATAATGAATACCACAGGCAGTGGCAACTCAGTGCTAAGTATCTGTGTGTCTGAGCACATATAAACACAGAGAAGGTGCATACAGTGTAAGAGCTAAGCAACAGGGCGCCTGTATAGGGCACATACCAGGAATGGAGTCTGTGGGGCGCCTGTATAGGACACATACCAGGAACGGAGTCTGCAGGACTGGACGTCTCTCTGGGTGAGTCAGTGAGTTGTAAGCCTTAGAAACACTGTCCGCTCAGGCTACAATAAATTTCTCATAAATGTTCTTTCTTCAATAATAAATTAATCTTGGTTTGTTATACATTTTTTGCCCCATAAACCTTTTCACTTTTAAATGTACTTTTTAGATACGGGGTCTCGCTCTATTGCCCAGGATGGAGTACAGTGGTTATTCACAGGTGTGGACCATATTGCCCACAGCCTTGAACTCTTGGGCTCAAGTGACCTTTCCGCCTCAGCCTCCTGAGTACCTGGGATCACAGGCCCAGGCTATGCCCAGCTCTTCACTTTCTGATTCATTTGTAATGACACTTAACTTAAAACACATTCCACAGCTGTATAAAAATGTTTTCTTTCTTTGTACCTTTATTCCAGAAGGTTTTTTTTTTTCTATTTAATTCTTTTTCTTTCTTTTTAAACTATTTTGTTAAAAACTAAAACACAAACACATGCAATAGCCTGGGCCTACCCAGGGCCAGGATCATCAATATCACCGTCTTACAGCTCCACACCCTTCCCACTGGGAGCCTTCAGCAGCAAGACCTGCCTGGAGCTGGCATGTTCTATGACAATCATGCCTTCTTCTGGAACACACCTCTTAAAGGACATATTTGGAGCTGATTAATGTTACCTTTTCTTTTTTTAATATGTAGAAAGAGTACACTCAAAAATAAGAATAGAAAGTATAGTACAAGAAAAGATAAAACAATAACATAGACATATGTTACCACATTCGAGTACTCTGCAGGGAACCTAACTGCGTACGCTGTGTTTTTATTCCGTAAACAGGTGTTTACACCAGCACCACCATACAGGCGAGAGGAACAGGTTGACTGTGGCTACCATGTCACCAGGCAATAGGAATTTTTCAGGCACCATTATAATCTTTTGGGACCACCGTGGTACATACCTGCCATCACTGACCGAAATATTGTCCTACGGCACCTGACTGTGGAAATATAATATGTCTGTTTCCCTGCAGTAACGTGTGGATGGAGGATGGGAAGATGTTCTTATTTGTCCCTCATAATCACCCTCTACCCTCTCTACCTTGTTCTGTGCCCTGAGAGTCTCACCTTGACAGACCAAATTAGCTGCTCCCCTTCTGACCCTGGCGGCTGGTTGAATTTGGTGAGAAGGCAGGCACTTGCAGGGGGTCTGAGTTCAGACTTCCCTGGCTCCTGTCAAGGGCTGATCCCACAGTTCCAACTTTTGTTGGGCTGCTTAACACCTCCAGCCTGCTATACCTTCAGGTCTCGGGTTGTAGTGACTCCTTTGAGGGGTGGGAGGGTATCACGTCGCTGGGTGGGCTCCTGTAACCCTGAGCACGCTTGGGTCTTCCATTTAACACTTCCGCCCCTTGAGTGTGGACTCTGCGGTCTGCCAGGACCTGACCAAGGCGGTCACCCTTCCTCGGCACCCCACCTGCCCCCACGGAAGACCTTCAGGCGCTCAGACATTTGCTGATCCCTAAGGGAAGGGTGCCAAGGTGACAAGCTTGAGAGTTTATCCATTTTATTTATAAATTTTCAGAAGGTTTACAAAGCTCTTAAGCATTGTAGACCACAAAAGCTCTTTCTGAAAAAAGCTTTAAGGCTTCCACTCACATCCTCTAGTCCTGGGCACAGTGGCCAGTTCCCCATGAATCTCTACACCTGCAGGGACAGGTGAGATAGTGCCTGAGCGGTGGCCTGGGTTCATTCCTGACACCCCGCGGTCAGTGGTGACCTTTACTTTAGATCCTGCAGGAAGGTCTCATGACATCAATGTTTTTAGAGTTGCTGGGGTGCTAGGCAGTGGGCTGGGCTCAGAAGCAATACAGGTAAATTACACAGTCCCCATCCCAAGGGTCAAGTGCAGAACAGCCACCAAGCAGGTGATCCCAGAGGAACTGAGAAGGCTCCCACGACAGCGAGCTCGGGATCCTCAGAGTCGCCCCACATCACCCCGACTGAGAGGAAGCAGGGAGAGCGTGTGATGGGAGAAGACGTTTCAGGGACTAGACCAGCGCAGCCTGTCTCCCGGGACATTCAAGGACAGCGGGGACTTGTGACTCAATGCTTGTCAGGCTCTGTGAAAACTGAAAAAGAAAGCTCTCCATGCTCTGTGCTCCAGGAAAAAATCCTTAGAGGGCCTTTCCTCGTATAGTGATGTGGGGGGAAAATAATTGTCCCAAAAGAAATTCAGACCTAGCTAAGGGTTGACGGGCAAGCGGTGCCCCTGGCAGAAGCCATCCATGTCCTGGCAACAGTGTGTCTTGTACCCACCTGCCCTGGTGATCCCTTCAGGGCGCTCCCCACAGGGGCGGGGGTCAGTGAAAGCATCTCCTATCAGGGACACTGGGGGAAGAAGGGGGACATATTTAAATGAACATCAGATAGGCTATGAGAAAACAGGCTCAGCCTGGATTCTGGACTGCAGCAGTCCCGGGGTGCAGAGCAGGCAAGGACCCCAGAGGACGGAAGCTGCGCAGGGGCTGGGGGAAGCCCACCTCTGGGGACAAGGAGACAGCCTGAGGGTCAGAGGCAGGAGCAGGTAGCGTGGGAAGCCCTCAGTAAGAGTGGAGGGATCTGGTTTGAACGGCAACCATGGAGCTAAACAGCTGTGTGACCTTGGAGGAGTCAATCCCCTAAGATCCTTGGGCTTCAGGGACCTCATCTGTGAAATGGAGATAAAAATAGCCACCCCACTGGGCGGAGTGGGGAGGAAACCGGCCAGTGCGAGAAGACGCTGGCTAATGTTTCCTGAGTGATTAAACAGAACGAGACACAACTGAACATCCTCCTGATCAAGTCTCATCAGAAAGATGGGGGCTCAATCCTCCAGGGGGTGTGAGGACAACGAAAATGCAGCTCTGAAACACCATAGTGCATCGGAGGGGGGGAGCGGGTTAAAACAGTGTGGGGCTCCCAGCTTCTGCTGCTGGAGGGGCCTGGGAAGAGCCTGCACCCAGGCTCACCGCAGGCCCGGGGGCTCTGAGACCCACGCGCCAGCTACGGCACTTTGATGCGTGTCTATAGTACAAACTCAGCAGATGCTGGCCGTGATTATTTTGAGAGCGCATGAGAGTGTTCAAAGAATCTATTTCCAATTCCTCTCAAGTAGAGAACACCACTTCCCTTCACTTGGTGAAGAAAAGAAAAGGCCGAGTTCTTCTTCCTGCTACCCTCACACGCCCTGAGGCCTGGGAATTCTCTAGTCTGGCAGGGAGAGGAGAAAGGGAAAGAGATGGTCAAATCTATCCAGTATAGAACATAAATGTCTTAACACAATAATCAAGTAAATGAGGTGAAAGCTGTATTACTTAGTTTGTTGTAAGCACTCCCAATTGTATAAAAAAGTCAACACATTGTACCCTGCAAATGCATGCATGTATTCATGATCTATGTGTACATGACTTAATAAAAGGAAAAGAAAAATAAAACTCATTAAAACAAACAAAATAAAGAAAAAAAAAATGACAATGGGTGTGGGCTTCTCCCGCACAAAAAGCAAAGCCCTGGAAATCAGGAGAGCTGGACAGTGGCTCCAGTTCTGCCCGCTGAGTGATTTGGGCCAAGTTACTTAACCTCTCTGATCCTCAGCAACCACTTCTACAAAACAAGGGGTGTGGAAATTCTATACACTGAGTTTTGCTAACATCCAAGATTTTCCAAAATTCACGGTGAGGACAGTGAGACTCTGAGCAGAGAGGTGACTTGCTCACGGTCTGGGGCTCAGCCAGTCAGTGGCAAGTCAGGGGCTGAATTCACAGCCCTGCTGATGCCACAGTAACCTGCCTTATAAAACACATAAGCAACTATTAAGATTTTTAAAAAACCATACACATATAAAATGTGCCATCTAAAATCATCTCACAAACCTCCCAGGTTTGTACCTTTCTCTCTTGGGAAACCACTGACCTATGACTATCCACTCTGAATACTGAACCCAATACGGACCCAAAGACAAAATTATTTCAACCCTGCAGAAAACAGAAGCTGGTGTTCTTCCTGACTCGGGGAGCCAAACCTTCCGCAGATCCAGGCGGGCAGGGCAAGGCATAGGGGTCACCGGGCCCTGCATGAGACAGGAAGGCTGAACATCCAGGGGTGCCTTGAGCGCCCTCGCCACCATCCAGGCCTAATGCACGGAGGATGAATGACAGAACCATCCAGCACTTTCCATAATGCATGTTCCTGACCTGACCTGTTTTAGGATTGATTTTCTTATGTTATGAAGAGCATAGCCAACTGAGGAATCAGAAACCCAAATTTAACACATAAAATATAGTAAGGGGTGTGAGACTCGTTTGAGGGCAGGTCAATAGAATAATCTTCTATTCCCTGTTGATACAGGCAGACCCCTCCCTGGTGCAGGGCCACTGTCCAGTGACAGACAGCCTGAGCCTGATCCAGCATGGTCAGCCTGTGTTATTCTCCTACCTAGGAGGTCTCCGCATGAGCAGCCTGATCTAAAAAGTCCACAGACTCATTCCGCAAACGTTAATTGTTCATCAAACTTAATGACTCACTACGCTTTCTTGCTTTGGGGACGTCCCTTCACTCTAGAATGACCTGGCCCTTCACATCACCTGTAGCCAACTCTTCCCCACGTGTCAAGACATAAATCCACCTCTCAGGGACCTCAGTCTCCTCATCTATGAAAAGAGGATAATAAATGTCCCAACTTGCTGTTGGAAGGATTAACTGAGATGACTCATGCAATGAAAGGGCTCAGCGCCCAGTGCTTTGGCAAGTACTACACGTGTCGGCAGTCAGCATTATCAATAATAATAACTAGTATTATTAATACTAACCACTATTATTACAAAGAGTTTATAGTTAGCTGAAGAGTCTACATCTGAAGTCTGAGCCCTAGATCTCCCCAGGAATCAGGCATCAGGTCCCCTCTTCCCTCTCCCCTCCATCTTCCCGTGAGGTTGGGAACAGTATTTCGTCAACGCTGAAGCAAAGATTTCAAAGCTGCTCAATCCCTCTACTCCGTCAGATACCGATGCTGCCTTTCACCTCTCCCCACACCAGTAAAAGACACAAGAAGAGGGAGATGAGACACAAGATCCGTCATCTGAGCTACAAAAGCAAGTCTGGAACCACGGGCAAGAATCTTTATTTTTCTCTGCTTTAGTTTCACCTTCTTTTAAATGAGAGGGTCGCATCTTTCTTTGTTGTTCTCAATGGCACAATTTCTAAAATAAATTGTACAAGAGAGCCCAACTTACAAAGCGGATTCAAGAGAGGGCTACCTTGGGGTAAGCACAGACAGGAGACTGCCAGGGATACGGCCCCTTGCTTTGGCCATGGAATAGGAGCTAGACTCCAAGACTGTCCCAAAGATCCCTACCAGCTGGCTTTCATGCCCTGTGTAGCCTCTCCTACATTGTATCAGGGTCAGACTGTATGACCCATAGAATTCAGCAGAAGTACCAACATATGACATACAGGGTTAGGCTATAAGATACATTGTGGCATTTGCTTTCTTTTCTATTTAAATTGCTTACTCTGGGGAAAGCTAACTGCTAGATGATGCAGATACTCAAGGATTCCTATGGAGAATGTTCATGTGGTCCTACAGAACTGAGGCCTCCAGCCTTGCCTTTGGTCTATCTTTGATGCAGAGCCTTCAGCCCCACTCAAGCCTTCAGATGATGGCAGCCCTGGCACACATCTTAGTGGCAACCTCACTAAAGATTCAAAGCTGCAATCCCAAGCAAGCTACTCTGAGAATCAACTTCTGATTTACAGAAATTATAGGAGATAACAAATGCTTGATGGTTTTAGCTATTACATTTTGGGGGTATCTTGTTACCAAGCAGTGAATAACTAATACACTCAAGGAGGCTACCTAAGACAACTCAGGGGTACCTACGGCTCTGAAAATCACAAGACAATCCTACTAAGTTCCTTCTAGTCATTCACTCTCTAATTCCAGGGCCTATCAAGAAAGATATTCCAGTGAAATTACGTCATTGAAGAAGCTCCAAAGAAGACATATAGAGCTAAAGAAATGTGAGTCCAAATGTTTTAATCATCTCTTCCAATAGCAGTATGGAATATGGGAAGATTGCTGGCAAACGCCTTTGCTGCTGAGTTACTAGGCAAAGTCCCTGAAGGCGCAATAAAAAAGCACAGCAAAACAAAACAAAACAAAAAGATAAAAAGAAAAAAAGCAGATCAAAATACTGAGGGAATAGTATTTGGGGAATAGTTAGGGGCCCAAAAGATGCATGTGAAAGGTATCAAGATTTATAAACGTATTGCCTTCAGCAAAATGCCAACCCCACACTGAGATAACAAATGCAACCACACTCCGGAAGGAAGTTGTAAACAACCCAACTTCTTTTAAAAGGACAGACAGATCCTTGTTTAGATCCACTGAGGAATAATTACCACCATGGTGCTGCTATAGTCCCTGAGGAGAAAGATGACCCCCATGTCATGACTGGTCATCCTCAAGCCCATAGAGGTAAGGCACTTCCAGGCACACAGTAAGGACTGGAGCCCAGCATCTGAGAAGAATGTGGGTCCCAGAAGCAAACAGCCGAGGTTTAAAACTCATCTCCACCTCCTCCTACTTGTGTGACCTTGAACTAATTATGTAATCTTTCCCAGCAGTTTTCTAATCTGCCACAAGAAGAAAACATGCTGTGTGGATTATGTGAGATACTTTATGTAAAGCTTTAGTATATGTTTGATGCATTGCAAGGGCTGGTTATATCTTAACTTTTATTACTAACACACTACCACTGAGAAATAAAGTTCATTTAAAAAAAATTTTTTATTAAATCATAACTGTATATATTTATGGAGTAAAATGTGATGATTCAATATGCATTGAGCACATTCATTCAAATGCAAGGAACAGGAGGAAAGATGGAAACATTTTTAGGAAGGTCAGACATCAGAGGGTACCATTCATCCACTTTTCATAGTAACAATATCCATTGTGGCAATTTTAAAGTACAACCACAAATTGCTTGACATTACTCCCACGGAGAGATGGCTGTATATTACTGCTGAGCAGCCATGTAGTAAGGAAGCCCAGAGTAGTCCAGGCAGAGAGACCACATGGAGAGATTGCCAAAGTAGAGACCCACAGCTATCCCCCAACACTCTAGCTTTAGCCACAAGCTAATGCTGGCAATATGAGGGACCCCAAACCAGAACCACTAAGCTAAGCCTTTCCTGAACTCTGACTCACGGAAACCACAATAAAATAATAGGTACATGAAGTGTTGGGTGATGTTCAGCAGAGGTAGAAAAGTGAAATGTCCATAACAAGGACATGTGACACTCACACCGAGTTAGCTCCCCATGCCCCCACTATCTTGTTCCTCCTCACAACTGGGAAGAACCTGCTATTGTTCTCATTTTATAGTGATGAAATAGACTACAAAAGGGCAATTTAATTATCTAAGGTCACATATCTGATGAGTAGCAAAGGAAAGACCCCTGTTCAGGAATTCTGGCTCCAGTTCCAATGATTTTTTTTTTTCTGCTATACTATTGCCGACTCTCAAAATAAACTTGAACCAGAAAGGCAAATAAAATACACATATCCAAACACACATGTGCATGAGTAATGATCAAATGGGGTCATTCTTTTCTAACTAACAAGATACACAGAATCCCAGCCTTCACTGAAGCAGCCATACCCAGACAAAGGAAATATGCAAGAATAAAACAGGCAATTATCTGAAGGCCACACAATTAGCAAATGGTTAAAAAAGCACAGGCCTAGGGAGGGCTGATTGCTTCTATCTCTAGATATTTCAGCTGACAGCCTGGGCATCATTATAGAGGAGTTTTCAGAAATCCTTGTCATACCCCAGAGAAGTTTCAGGACGGCAGCGTCCTTGGTTTCATGGCCCTGCACTGTGATGGGATGTCAAGATGAGCTTCAGCACTTGTAACCAGAAAGTTCCCTGATAAAGGGAGCTTCTATTTTCACTCCACTGGCTCGACATTTCTTATGTGCTTCTATGGAATTTCACTAAAATCTTGTAAGACACCATGGGATGGAGAGAGAAGTCTCCTGCCCATGGGTATGAAGCCAGCACCTCATGGTAAAGATGTAGCCATTCTACATCACTTTGAAATAAGACAGCAGCGTTCCAAGACTTGCAAATGCATCTACAGAAGTTCTGAACAGAACCAGGGGTTCATGACAGATGAATTCTACCAAATAGAACTTTTTAAGGGTCTAAGAAGGGACGCGATCAAGAAATACAGAGAGAGAGAAGAAAAACAAATAGATAAAACCTAAGTCTCCAGTGGAAGTCACAGTACTCAAAAATAAGTTACAGTAAGAGTCAACAAGGTCAAGGTCTGCATTTGTATATTGCCCTTTACATTTCAAAGGCACAGGGACAAAGAAAATCGCATCGTTCATATGTGTTGTTCCTTAAAGCAGTGGTTTCCAAATAGTCTGTCTTATCCCAGAGTTACAGATTTTTTTAAAAATCATACTCTTGGGTCCTACTCCCAGAGACTGTCTATCAGCAGGTCTGGGGCGGGTCCCATGAATATGCCTGGTTGATAAGTAATCCCAATACACAACCAAGTTTAGGAACTGCCCATGGCACAGACAATGTGACCACAGAAGCAGAACTCCAAAATGTTCCTAGAGAATATGGCCTCCTTGAATAAAATCTGTGTTTTTCAGACTCCCTTCCACCTAGCTGGCAGGTAAGTGAGGCCTACCACTGAGCTGAGCCAGTGAGATCAGAGGAGCTACAGTGTGACACTGCTAAGACAGGTTCTTTACGGAAGGAAGTATGTCCCACTTTACCGGTCTTCGTTCCTGCTGGCTGGAATGTGGACAACATGGCTGAAGCTCTGACACTCATTATGGACCAGGAGACGACCCAGGAAATGTCAGTCACATGGGCTGCGGAGGGAGATAAAGGCATCTCACATCCCTGATGCGTGCCTACTGAGATGGGCTCCAGACATCTTACAGAGAAATAAGATGCAAATCGTGCCTAAACCATTGTTGCTTTTTACGTTCACAACTCCCAGGGAAATCAAAAGCTCATACGACAAACTACTGTAGAGTGTCCCTCAAGTTCTGATAGGCATTGTCACCATTGAAATAGCATGAGGCAGGACTTGGTTTGAATCCGTGATTGCAAATGAGGAAACTGAGATACAGAAAAGTGACATCACTTGCTTAAAGCCACACAGCTATGAAGCTAGGAATGGGGCCAGGATTTAGACTCACGACTCCCAGCTTCAAAAGCCAATGGTCTTCTGCCTACACTGTTTTGCAGGGGATCTGGGGCAGGAGCCCACTTCTGAAATAGAATTTGTACCTCCTAGAAAACTGAGCAGGGGCGGGAAGCTGCTGGCTAGCAAGACTTCAGGCAGGGAGAGAAATCTCCCAGAAAACACAACTCATATTCTCCCCCTGTCATCCTTGTACTTTTAAAATTTTCTTTTCCTTTTCTATTTTAGTGCTTTAGGTAGGCCTGAGTCATAATAATGTAAATATGTTATACTTGTTGGAAAAAAAAAAAAAACAAAAAACTTCCTCACTCTGGGCCATCTCACTCCAAGCTACCAACACGGCTGTGACCTACTACAAGAAAACCTGCAAGAAATCAAACAAGGCTTTGCTAAGAACAGAATTTCCCCAAATTAGGGCCCTTTGCAGAGAAGCCTAGACAAAGGGACTTTGTTAACCACACTAAGTCTCCATTTCCATAGACGTAAAAACAGAGATATTAAGTAATACAAACTACTGGCAAAGGTTGTTAAAGATTAAAGGAGAGTGGGCATGGCATATATAGTCGGGGCTGGATAAATATGCAGCACTTATTATACCCTCACATTTCCATTTCTTTATGTTTTTGTTATCTCTTCTCCAACCTTCCATTACAAACAAATGAGAATAAGAAAGAGACTTTTGTCTTTTTTCTTCACTGCGATTTCTCCACGCACAGAATAGCATGAGATACATAACATGGGTTCAATGAATGTTTGTAGCATGAATAAACAAATGGTGCCATAGCACCACTTTTCCCTAGCCAGGTTCTCTAGGCTTAGCCCAGTGACCAACTCACTGTGTCCTGAATTCTTTCCTGCTAGGACAGCACATTTGTCTCACAGTTTTACCACTCACAGGAGATCTTCCTCCTTGGATGTCCCCTATCTGCCTTTCTCTGCCAATCCATTCCGCAGCCCGGCTTAAGAAACCATGAGAAAGCCTACTGTCCTCAGGGGTTCCTTGAGATCACCTGAGGTCTCCTCCCTCACCGCTGAACTTGTACATTATCACAGAAGGAGCCCAGTATTCCTTAGTGACATTCAGGATAGCATCACCAATATCATTAATGACCCCACTCACATGCACAGCATATAACAGTTTGCAGTGTTCTCTCTCGTCAGGGAGTTTGAAATCTAACATTCTTTATTCCAGGAAATGGCAAAAAGAAACAGCAGGTAATATCGATATTTAACTAAAAATAATAAAAAATTACCCATAATTTTGAAAATGGCCCATGCACTAGGCACTACTCATGGCTTTATACCACCATCCCATTTAATTCTCACAAATATTCCACGAGGCAGGTATTATTTCCCCAAGTTTACTGATAAGACAGCTGACGTTCAGAGAGGTTGGTTAATTTGCTCAAGGGCTCACAGCAGAAACCACTGAGGCTGGGATAGGCACTCAGTCATGTGTGTGTCTCAAAAGGCCTTCCTCTTAATAGGCATGCTCTAATTTCTCTCCATAGCAAAAAAATGGAAGAAGTAGAAAATGAATATGAATGTTTTTGTGTATTTTTGGTGCACACATAAGCTTAGATGCAAGCCCATGAGGGTGGCAGGGGCAACAGAGAATTGAAAAGTGTTGCAAGTTTCCAAAGAGTTGCTACCAAAGACAGCCATACTCTAAAAGGGAGGAAATGACATTTAAAGCCAAAAAAGTTCCAATTACTGTTCAGTTAAGCAATGAGTCTCTGCCTCATACTGAGGCTGTTGGTAGGGTGAAGTGACAATGAGGCCCAAGGGAACCTCCCAACAGGGCCACAACTCCAAGTGCACCATTCACACTATAGTCTAATAGCTCCCCCACCCCCCTGACACACACACACACACACACACACACATATCACCCAGGGATGACAACTATGTGTAGTAACCCCGAGCATGTCAAAATGAACCAGGAAGAAAGAAGGAGTAGGTTTCATCACTTAGCTCCTCTTAGTATCTCTGTGAATTAGGCCTTCTTATCCCCATTTTTCAGGTGGGAAAACTGAGGCTTGGAGAAGCCAAACGACTTCCCGGGCCGTTCAGCCAAGGCAGGGAGGAAGCCAGATTCAAACGCTGGCCAGGGTCAAGAATGCCAGCTCAGTCCAGGGACCCGGCTCTGCAGAGCCAGGAGGCGTTTGCCAGGGCTGAGGGGAAACAGGGCTTTGGGGGCAGCCGCCTCCCCGGGCTGCAGGTGCCTTTACCTCGCACTTCTCCACGACCGGCTGTTGCCCACACTCGGAGCTGTTGCCCGCCACGATGCCAGCCCGGAGGTTCTCGCTGTCTCCAGTCCCCTCCTCCATGGAGTAGGTCTTGGAATGGTTGCCACGGCGGTGCGCTGGGGCCCGGCCCTGGGCCAGGCTGAGCTGCCTGCGGAGGGCGCGATTCTCCTCCTCCACCTCGCGCATGCGCACCTCCAGGCTCTCGCGCTCCCGCTGGCTGGAGGCGGTGTACCTGGGACTGTGCGCCTGGGACTCCAGCGGTGACAGAGACACTGGCTTCCCATCTGAGGGTGTAAAGACCAGGGAAGAGTTAACGGAGGTGACCCATGCCCCAGGCCCCCCATGTATCCCAGACCTCCATCACCACAGAGCGAGGCTCCTCGCACCCTCCCATTTTTAAGGGAAAGTAGGTGTTACAAATCAACGCGTCCATATTGAACCTGGAACCAAGCTGGGAACTGAATGACTTACTATGGTGATAAAAACTAATATGCTTTTTAGAGAAGACAGTCATGATAAAATTGTTCCTAATTAAATGCACTGTCTTCCTGTCCTTGCCTGGCTTATTTCTAGGTAGATGGTCTTAACAACAAAGGATTACGAATAGGAAGGGGAAGAGGGACAGAGAAAAAGCAAAGAGTGTGGAAGAAGTATATAGAAGTGGAGGACAGCAAAAGAGAAAAATAAGGAGTAAAAAGAAAAGCAATATTAACTAAGTTTGTTGAGCTCTTCCTATATGAACTCCTATGCATCCTTCAAAGCCCTGTTTTAAAAGCATCACTTTCCAAGGGAGACCTTCCCTTGGAGCAAAATATCCTTCAGCATGTTCCTACAGACTCTGTCATATTGTATTTAGTAATTGGTTTACCAAATGTTTCCTCTGAAGACTGGGAGTTCAATGAGGGCAAAAGTTCAGTTACTTGTCTTAGTAGTAACAAATCATAATATCTGATAAATGATGGAAGGTGTATTAATGCTAAAAATAAAAAAGGGGAGGGTCACAAGGAAGAAGAAAGTAGAAGCATGACCAATCTTAGGGTTTTCCCCGAAAAACTATTATCATTAAACTGAGTGCCAGCAACATTCCATGGTAACAATCACACAACCCTGAAAACAGAGGTATGACGTGGGTATGTAGGTTTTTCAGAGTCATACAACCAGAATGGTGTGCCAGAATTCATATACACACTCCCCCCACCCCCAATTCTCTTAGGCCTGAGCCTCTGCCATCTCCACTTAAGTAAACTTTCCTAATCAGCTGTCCAGAGAGGCAATTATGAACAAAGTTATTAATGGAAAACATCAACTCCCAAGGATAATTAGCATAGGTACTCAATGCTTGCTTACTGTGAAAAGTCCCAGTGACACAGGGAAACCCAAAGCTGTCAATTCTTTTTGTCCCTACTCTGCAGAAATCCTGGGATCCAGCTAAACTTACAGCTGCCTCGGGGGTTACCAAGCCAAAAAAAAAGCCACATCATCCTTTCTCAGCCCTCTGTCAAAAAATCCTTCCCCTTTTTCCCCAGACTTCCATTCTTCTCCTCCTTGTCTAAACCCCACTGAGCTTCCAAACTGTCCCAGAGAGTCTCTGTGACTCATGATGAATGATACCCTGCACGTCTCACCTGGGCTGCCTGCACAGCCCGTGCTGTGTCAGCCTATGCCAGAGGCTTTTTGATGCAACTTGGGGCCTTAACAAATATGACTCATTTTTTTCCCTCCTCTTCTTACCTGGGGGTTAAGTACCTAAGAGCTTGATCCTCTCCTATCAATGCAACGAATACGACTCACAGAACTCCACTACTGAGGACCGCAAATCAAACACTGTGGCAGAGTCAGTAGTGGAGATAAAAATCACAGGTTGATTAGGGTGGCATTGTCACTGAGCTGGCCAATTCCCAGCTCCATCCCCAGCTTTCGAAACCTGTCTCCCTGTTTGGTAAAACCAAATTAGTTTCAATGAGAATGAAAAAGCATAGGCAGCTAATCGCACTTGTGTTTTCTCAACTCACATCGCCCCTCCGAGCAGGAGACGGTAATGATGAACATCAGTTTCCATCGGAAGGATGGAAGGTTGCCCTTTCTGCAGCGTCTGTTGTGGATCTGCACCATGCTAGGTAGTTCACACTGTTAAGCTCTTCCGTGTCATCGCAGCACAAGGAGGTGGCAATTGAGTCATCCCTATTACAGACGCAGAAACTAAGACTAAAGTTGAAACTGTGTTCCAGCTGTATTGCAGACTGACGGTAATACAACTCTACTGGCCTCATTGTTAATCCTCTCCACCTTGCCCTGCCGATCTTGGGAACTGTCAGTCTCCATAATCAATTCCTTACATTAAACACAGGTGCACACGCATAAACTATTGGTTCTGTTTCTCTGCATAACCCTCATACTGAGACAGCAAGGGTGTATGTATCACGCTTTGAGTGGCCCAGCCCCTTACCCAATCTCTATCCCCAGGGCCTGGCGCCCTTCCTATATTTAAGAAGCATTTGAAGAGGAATTCAAAAAAGGATTGACATCTAGACCTTAAAAGAAAAAAGAAAAGGCATTTTAAAAAACGTGTGCCACATCTTAAACCACCATTATAAAAGGAAATTCCAGGGTAGGATGGAGAGAGAACCAAGAAAAGCAAACAGGTCAAGCAGAGTGGTTCTGAGTAAGGGATTCTGAACAAGACAGAGATGAGTCTGAATTGCAATACGTAACCTTCAGCAAAGGGCGTAACTTGGTTGTGACTTGTCTCCATATGCAAAATGGGAGCATGGGCACGCGTGTATGTGTGTGTGTGTTTGTACAGATCCCCTAGCATCAGGCCTAAGCAGAGAAAATACTCAAAGTTTCCTTTTCTTCTCTCAGCCTCGCCCCTCTAGACCTGCAGGCAGGGTCCTTCAGTGGATCCTTTGTTGATAAGCCCCGTTTACTTTCCCTTCTCTGTTCCCTTTCCTTCCGGGTTTACTTACTTATACACATACAGTCTATTTATCTACAGACTGCAACTTTCTGTCACGTAACGTGTACCAGTGTTGATCTGCAGTTCAGCCCACTTTGCGTTTAAAAATGTCAAACAAGACATTATTCAAAACCTTAGCTGACAACATCTTCCTCCACCCTCCAAGACTTCTCAACAAACAAGAATTTATCATCGAATTTAAATCTCTGAATCCGCTCAAGATGAATGTTCTGAATTAAGCATCAAAACATCTAAGATTCAGAACAAAGAGGGTAAATTGAAAATCAACCTCCATGCAGCGCGGTGACAGAGATGAGGGGCTCGCCATCCTAAACGTCCCCAGTGATGATCTCAATCAATCTGAGATGTGTACGCATCTCTGGGTCTCTCCAGAGTGCTGGCGACGGGCCCTGGGTACTGAATGAACAGAACTGTGGGGCTCATGAACTCCGGCAGGGCCACAGCCTCCCATGAAGGGGCTCAGGACATCCAGGGTGACAGACCCAGCTCTCTCTAGTCTAGGAAACCAAAACCTTGCCCTCATCCTCAGATTTCAGGAAAGCTCTCCTCCTGCCTCATTCCGTCCACCCGTGATAAAACACTACATCTCTAACCTTTATATGGCAAAACCTCCCTACGTACAATCTGTCACCGAGGCCTGCCAATTCTTTCTTCCTGATGTTTGAAGCACTTGCTCTTCTCATTTTATTTCTAACACCTCATCCCAAGCCAAGGCTTTTCATTTTATCCTAAAACAGGGGTCATCAAACTTTTTCCATAAACACCCAGCGAGTCAATCACGGTCCACCTTGTAGACTATGCTGTCTATGCTTACAGCGTAAAAGCAGCCACAGAAATACACAACAAATGGATGTAGCTGTGTTCCAATAAAACTTTATTTACAAAAACAAGTGGTGGGCTGGATTTGGCATAGTTTGTGGCCATTGTTTAAGGACTCTCTTACAATATTACACTAGTCTATCCTTTAGCCTCTCCCCCCCCCACCTCTCGGTGTCCTTGCCTTACAGGTGCCGTGGATAACTTCCTTCAGTCCTATTTCCGCTACTGTGTGGTTTGACGATATACAGAAACAACTCCGGCTACTTCAAGGTCATCTATCGCATTCAACAAACCCTTGATCAGCAACTCCTGAGTACATGTCCTTGGAGGCTGTGTATGTGTCACCTCATCCTAATTAATGCAACTCTGTAACCAAGTGGGTGTTCTCACTACTTCTATTTGACTAAAGAAGGAAAAAAAAAAGAGAAGCAGACACATGATTCCACTTATTCAATGTCATTCCAGCAACAGACGGTGGAAGAGAGTCTTCATCTCAGTCTCATCAGCTCCAGATTACTGGTTCTTTTTGCACCAAACCAGACTGTCTCCTATTCACTCCTCTCCAAAGGAATCCAATAAAATTTGTGGTGGTGGTTGTTCCTACTTCACCCCCCAGTCCCTTAAGCCTGACTACCATTGCAATCACTTAGGAAACTTAAATGCTGATGTGCACAGGCCCCACCCCACATAAATTAGCTCAACATCTCTGGAAGTGGGAGTCTAGGGATCAGAATTTTTAAAAGCAGCTACTTCCAAGGGATTCTCATGTGTAGTCAAGGTTGAAAAATTCTAGCTTAGGCATTTCTCCAGATTCTTCGGCTTAGATATAAAGAAGGTCTTAGTACTGTCACACTTTTTGATATTAGCAGTATTGCTCTGAGGCTGGGCCCCAGTTCCCTTGCCCAAGACTCTCAGAGTGAGTCTTATCATGCCACCCAGACCAAAGACCTTCCGAATTTCTGGGCATTCTACCTCCTCCAAGCGCTTAGCTCCTCTTAATCCTCCCCTTTTCTGGATGAGAGTCTTTTTCACAGCCAATGCTGCAGCTGCCTTACTGTCCAGCTTCCTTGGCTCCTGACCAATAACAAGTCACTTCCTTCCAATGAATTTGCTATTTCTCTTCTTCCACGTGAGGCTATATTTGTTTAGTATGTTGCAATTTTTTTTAGACAATGCCCTCCTTTTCATTGACATACAATTTTTATGCCTCCTTCAATGCAATTTGAAATTTCGAAATAAATTTTGCAAAGTCACTTTAGAAAAACTTAGAAAACTCAAGTTGATCTTAAAAGTCTCACATTATTATTTTCTCTGGAGTTTTGATCACTGGATGTCCACTTGAGAGCTGAGTCTGCCAAAGTGTCCCTAGCATTTCCTTTCTAGGCAGTTTACAAGCCCGGGTTGAGCCATTTTCTTAAGATCCAAACGTGTGGAATCAGATTTGCTATGAGAAGCAAAGTGGCAATAATGACATGCAAAGGCCACTCATTTGTTACGAGGTAAACAGAGAATGTTTTACCCCAAAATTTCCTGAAGTGATTTTTCTGGAAGTTATCCTTGGCAACCAAAGCAAACTTGAGTTCCAGCAAAGGCCTTGGAGACAGATCTCTGACAAAGACAGAACAGCACTAAGAAAAAAGAGTTCCTCAAGCTTTTAAAAAGAATTTGCAACCGCGATGCCAGGGAAAGAAGCCCGGAATCATTGTGCCAGAATAGGCTGAATGAGATGTGACTTTTGTCTTCCATAAAATTATTTTCAGGAACCTTGTCTTAAAGAGCTTCATTAAGTCAAGAATATAAAGACATTCTTAGCACCTATTTGCTATACCTATCTCTAGGTATAAGCTAAAAATGCTTCAAATGTGTCTTAATGAGCAATGATGCCAGTTTCACTTTCGGTCCCTTGAAATTTCAGATTCAATGATTTCAAAGCTTCAAATATTTCTTGCCAAATATCCTAAGTTCTGAAAGGTTGAGGCAGTTGGTCTTTGAACTACTGTTCTCATAGCAGGACAGCTGTGCCTTTCTGCTTCTGTACCTGGCCAATTATATTTCTCCTTGATGTCCAAGGACTCTAGGTAGGGACAGAAGGGCTTTGTTAGTAGCATTCAAATAGTCACCAAACATGACAAAGGGAAATGTACTAAGTGGTCTATTTCCTATAAAACTGAATAGACCTGATAGTTCATTCAAGGTCTTCTCTTGGGTCACCAGGTAGTTTAGAAAATTACCATTAGAGGGGAATGATAGAAGAACATCCTGGAAACCCTAGGTACCCTAAATCCTAGGGATCAACCCATGAGTGAAGCTCCATAAGGTGCACATTCCACCCATCTTTGATTGGCCTCTGTCTACACTTCGCCCATTAGCTTCAATCACTTTTTACATAGCCTCCACCTGCTCTAGTGGTGGTCTTCAGTGTTGGAGTTTGCGAATGTAGCTTTCTTCCTTCTCCTGCTTCTTGAGTGCTATTTCAAACATATGCCAGAGTTGGATACAATCTCCTTTGTTGAGTAGATTCATCAAAACTAAAAGTTAAACAAGCATGATGATTTTGTCCTTTGCAAAGCATAAACTGGGTGTCATCAACGTGGCTCTTAGATTCAGATATAGAAATATTGTAGAATTTCTTAGTTTTCTCTTTAACAGCATGCAAAATAAAAGATTTTGTGTTTTTCCACTGATCTAATTTTTTAAATTGGTTCAATAAGTGTGTCATTTTATATGAAATATTCATAGCCCTTATAAAATCCCATTAATGCATTCCAAAAGTGTTGAATCACATGTGCGGAAGAGAATTGTATTTTATGGTAAAAATTTTTGATGAGGTTTGATTTTATTGGTACCTAAAATCTTGTTCCCATCAAGAGACCCACATGGGATGATTGGTTAGCAAAGGTTTTACATTTTACTTTATATTCATCATTCTAAGTATGTTGAAAACTACTTTGTTCTTACTACATGAATCTGTGCTTGCCATAAACCTCAAATTGCCATTCTTGGTGGCCATACTCATTTACTAAAATGGATAGCTGTGATTTTTCTTTTTTTCTTAATGTGGAGCGTTGACAACAATATCTGGTTTGGATTACAGAAAGATGAGAGACTTCAATGGTAAACAGCAGCTGTTTGAGTACTCTAGAAAGTCAATAAAGCCCTGGCCCCATCCATTCCTGTTTTTTGGTATTTCTGAGTCCCTCTACTGCTGTGGACATCTTATTTAAGGCGTGTAGTATACAAGTGATATTTCAGATCTATAGGAAGAATAAGGACCCTTATTAAAAAATATATGCTTAAAAGAATGATTACCCTACATCATGAGGGTGTCTTTATAACATCCTCCAGCAAATCTTTGGGATGCTCTTCTTCTTCAGGGAAACCTATAATTTGTATGTGCGTACGCTTTCTCAAGCCCAATAATTCCCTAAGAGATTGTTCTGCTTTTATTTTCTTCTTTTCTAGTTCAATTAGCTTAAGTGTTTTGTCTTCAAGCTCTGAGATTTTTTTCTTCTCCATGATTTATTCTATTACTGAAACTTTCTACTACTGTATTTTGAAGCTCCCTGAATATCTCCTTCAATTCTTTAAGCTCTGAAATATACTTTCTAACCTCATCCTGTCTTTCATTCATTTCTTGGGTCAATTTTTGGTCAATTTCTTGGTGGTTTTCTACTTTTCCTTCAACTCTCATCATCATTTTTGCCATCCATACTCTAAATTCCCTTTCCATCATTTCCATAATTTGTTTCTAGGTGGGAATGAGTGTGTTTTTAATTGGACTACAGCAGAATTGTATTATGGCAGTTTCTCTCCCTCTGGAGAAAGGGAACTGCCAGATAACTCACTTAGGTTTTAATATCCTTCTCTAGGTGTAGAGGTCACTAGTCTCATGAATGATGCCCTTAGATTATAAGAGGAACATTACATGCAAACCCCAACTAAGTCAAAAGGATGTTCTTCAGGCTCTATGTTGGTGATGATGGTCAGTTTTCTCATCTGATCCCTCCACCTGAAATTACACACATGCCAAATCCGAGCAGAAGTTCTCTTCTCTCATACTGCATGTAAGTGAGGATTAACATGGGGGCAGGGAGGGGGCTTCCTTGCCCCATCTATCTGAGGATTTTTCGGGAGCTCTGGCATCAGTCAGGGCTGACTTGATGTGCACTGTAATCTCAGGGCCCTCTGACATCTATGCAATGAACTGACTTTGAGGCAAAGCCACCTCCTGTCATACAGACACCCTACTCTTTGCCTGACCTTCTAAGGATGCTGTGTTTCATCCAAACCATGCTTCCCATGAGTGTACAACTCTAGCCCACAGTGCTCATTCTATAACAGTTAGACCAGATGAGAGACTGAAAGAAAGGGATGGGAAAGGAGATTGGTAGAGAAAGCTAGTCATCAAAGGCAAATAGAGCTATTTATTTGCATTTGTTAAAGTTAGCAATGGTGCAGAGTGCGCCAAAGGCTTGAGGAGCTGCCATATAGAATATTCTAATACATTTCAAGTAGAAATGGAAGCAAGTGTTCTTGTGAATGTGGCTGATTCCTTCAGCAGCACCCCTTTGCTAAGAACTGCCACGTCACCTAAATCGATGTCATGATTCTCAGCTCAATTGTAAATTAAAAACAAGCAATCACAAGCAAAAGCCTGCCTGGACATCCCTATGCCTCTAAATGACTGTCCTCCTTTTTCCAATCTTCTTTTCCTTTCTTCACAGAAGTCTGCAACCCTTCTTTATCAGTTTAACTCAAAATTATATTCTAAATCCCACAAGTATCTACACTGGAAATGAAAATCAGAGAAAAAACCTGTATAGGGCGGCTCCTGTGGCTCAAAGGAGTAGGGCACCGGCCCCGTATACCATAGGTGGCGGGTTCAAATCCAGCCCAGCCAAAAACAGCAAAAAAAAAAAAAAAAAAACCTCTACAGCCCTTCTTTTCACCTGACAAATCTAAACCATCCCTTGAGAGAAAATAAAAAATAAAGAATAAAGTTTTACTAAAATGGATTGGGAGGAGAGTGTAATAGTAGACTTTACCAGGACTTCATCATGACAGACATAATGCACTTTACCAGGATGGGCACTTGGCAAAGATAACATATAGATGTTTGGGTAAAATACTGTGCTGATACCTATTAAGCTTAAAATCTGCCAACTCTACTTTTGATGGATTGATATTTTCTTCCAAGTCCTACTCATGGGATATTTTTTGGAAGATGCTTCCGACACTCTTATTAAAATAAGAAAAATACAGCTAAGAACCCCCAGGTCAACTCCATCGGGAAGCAAAGTCAGGAGTTCCTCTGCATGTTGAGAGGAAGTGCAGGCTCAGGGGGCTGGGAAGTGCTACCAGATACAGTAAACCCAGGGGAATCCTTTGAGGGTGGAGCTTCCTGTGTAGCATCCCAACTCCTGGCTCCAAAACAGAAGAGCCCTTTGCAGGTCCCCTGCAGAACTGGTTTGTCAAGAGGAGATCCTTGTAAGCCTTTCCGGACTTTCTGGAATTGCTGTTGAAATCCCCTGCACTTTGAAATTGCACCTTCTCCCTGCGAAGACTCCTTATAGTAACCCAGCGATCTTCACCAGGAAGGATTTCTGGAGCCCCTACACATAAAAGCCCAATGTTAAGCTCCTGGATACAAGACTGGCAGGTAGTATTTGTGCTATTTCCTTTGCACTTAATGAACTACCACAGACTCTTTAACACCTAGCTCAAAAATCCATTCTAGGAACCCTTCTCAACCTGCTGAGGGTGAGCTGGCTCCTCCATTCCTTTTGCCATCACTGGATTTCCTACTACTTCCCACCATATAGACTAAGGCAGTGGCTCTGACTCCGTGTGTGATGGCTGTCTACGCAACCTGCATTCCCTCAACACGTATTCACAGAACATTTGTTTGGGGCAGACACTGTGCTAGAAAGGCAGGGACTCAGGTACTGAGTCATCTTTGTTTATCCAAGTGCCTGGCACTGTGAGTGTAAGCAATAGGCGTTCTTATGTGGCCATGACACTGTGAAAGCTTAGGGGTCACTTGATACCCCCATAGCCAACAAGAGCCCTAGATGCCCAACTCCAAAACCCCTTTCCGTCACTATTGCTCCCACCGTGATGCCCCAAATCTAGGGCTTGTTCTTGAATTTCTTTCCTCATGGCCCACATGCATGTCATTAGTAATGTACTTGAATGCTGCTTCTACCTTCCAAGTACATTATGATATAAACTCTTCCTACCACCCTTGCCACTTCTAACCAGGATCACCTATCAGCCACCTAGTTGGTCACCCTGCCTCACTCTGTTGACTTGAGAGTTGGTCACCTCACTCAGCCAGGTGACCTCTAAAAATGGTCATCAGAGGACCATTACTATTGTGCTCAAGCCTTCCTGGCTTCCTACCCCCACCCCATGGTGACTTGTAAGGCTCTCCATGGAGGCTGTAGTTGCCTTTCTGACTTCAACATGGTCCTTCACTCGCTAGGCAGCAGCCACACCAGCCTTCCAGACATTTCTCAGGCACACCAAGCGCTCTCCCACCTTGGAACCCAGCACCTGCTGTTGGCTGTCACCTCTGGATCTGTGTAAACACCTCTTCAGAGACTCTGCAAACCAGCCTCTAAAACACATTCCTGCCCACTCTGCACCCCCAGTCTTTCTCTCCCTCTGCCCCCTGGTCTATTCTTATCCATTGCACACATCTCACCCTTTGCTTCTTATTTGACAGTCTCCAACTCTAAAATAAAAGTGCAATGGTAGGAGAGCCTTTAGTGGATCTGTTTGTCAACCATGCTATCTCTAGGGTTTAGAACCATGCATAGTACGCTCTCAGTAGATATATCCTGAATAAGAACAGGTCATATCCTGAACAAGAACACAAGTGAATACATGCAACGACTAGAAAGGTCAATGACAATGATGGGAACTGGGTTTCAAACAAAGATGATGACTGGAGCCATTACTGACCAGTCACTTGGCTCACAAATTTAGCTCATTTAATCATCCCAATTCTCTGAGGCATGTTTTTTATCATCTCATTTTCAAAAAAATAGAAACAGAGGCTCATTGAACCTGAGTAACTTGCCAAGACTTACTACAAAAAGAAAAAAAATTAAAAAAAAAAAGACAGAGTGCATTTTTTGTTTATACACAAGATAGTTGCACCATGTTAAGTTGCATCATAGTAGGGAGAATATTTACCTTGTTATTACCTTTATTGGGAAACAAGTCTTGCTTAAGAACACGAGTATGAGTTAACAAGAATGGACTTGTGATGGTTAATTTGATGTGACAACTTACTAAGCCACAGGTGTCCAACTATTTGGTCAAACATACCTAATCTCTTTTAAAACAGCCCAAGTGGATAAGTGATTTAAATATTCATTCTTATACAATTACACAGTGATGTACCTTGTAGAACTAAAGAAGTAGTAAAACTTGGAAGTGACAATGAACAAAAATGCACAAGATACATTTTAATACCTTAAGGAAAATCCCAGGTGGGGCATCTGCTGAAAATATTAATAGCTTTAAGCCGTGGGATCCTCCTAGCCCATCCCCTAAAGAAAACTGAATTTCTAAAAATCAAACAATCGAACAATCAAACAAAAAAATATCTAAATGACTCTCAAAGCACTTTGTTTCCCTTTAGCCTCTAAATTGCTCTTCCTGGGGAATAAAGATTGTGTTCCCATGTAACACGCTGGGAGGCCCCTCACTAAACTTGGGAATGAGATAAGAGAGGGCCTGGACTCAACAAGAATCAGGAAAGTAAAGAACTGCCTGCAGAAAAATGAATACTAAAAGAATTCCAACAAAACCTTTTTTAACAGCTGAACTCAACCAAACAGTAGTGTGTGTACATATATATATATATACTAACGTGCACTCATGGGGTGAGTGTGGATAGTGAAGAAAGAAAAGGGAAAGCAGAAAGAAGGCAAGCTCCTGACGTCTCCATCTGGACACTCTGGCCAGAGTCTCCTTGTGTCCTAAAAGCAGAAGAGCTAGTGCCGGAAGTGCGTGCAGCCATCATTGCCAAAGCTGTAAGCAATCCTGCTGCTACAGATAGGTCTATTCTGCTTTCTGCAGCCCACACAACAGAAGGGAGGTAGGGGCAGGGAAAAGGTGCACACAGGGTAGCACAAAGGTCAGGAAGACTCAGCTGCCAGACCTGGGCCAGACAGAAGAAGCGAAGAACAGGGGGAACCAGAGACTTTTCTCTACAGTCCCCCAGAGGATTCAGGGGCTGAGGCTCTGAGGCTCTGGGGTGGCCAGGATGTGGTTAACTCACAGTTTCCTCTCCTGATGAGTAGCTTCAGCTGCTCATCAATAGACTCTCCAGCTGATAATTATTAAGTGAAACTTGGGGCTTGCATTTGCATATGTAAAGCTAACTCCCCTCCAAAAGCCACAATGGGAGGGAGAATGCACTTCCTGATTGTACACACACCACCGGGAGGTTTGGGTGGGGTGGGGCTCCCGCCTGCTTTGTAAGTGCTTCTCCAGGCTAATCAAGCCAGATATTCAGCAGAAATAAACCCCACATCCCAAAATATGCCATTTGTGGAAATGCAGCACTCACGTAAGAGACCTCTCTCTCCAGCTCTGAGAAGGAAGCATTCCACGGCAATAGCATCTGTAAGGGCCGTGATTACCAGGCCCGGTGCACGCCTGCACACACTCACACCCTAACCAACACACACACCTGGGTTGTTTCGCTTGAGAATGGAACAGTTATGAGTTTCTCCAAAAAGAAGGCCTCTATCCTCCTCTTATATTTCTGACACTTTTCAATCTTTGCACCTGACGATCAAAAAGCTTCAGCCCCAAAGAAGGAAATGCAAACAGCATCCCTGATGGGCTTACCTCGGGAAGGACACTTATCTTGGCTTGTGAGGAGGAAAATTATAGAGGAGTACATCTTTCTTCCCTCCTACAGGAAAGGAGACCCTAACGAGAAGAACCATCACACTCAGAGGTGACTTCAAAAACCACGTACTTCAAAATACCAGATTGTAATAAGAAAGCCACTGAGGTCAAGAAAAGATGCCTAAAATTATACCCATGACATTCTAAAGACAGAAGCAGACAGCAGCATAAAAAACAATAACAGGGAACATTAATTCTGACTCTCCTTGTTTTAGGTCAAGTTCATGACCCTCCTGGTGTGTCACTGTCCTCATCTGTAAACTGGGAGTGGCAATTCAGCACTACCCGCCTACCCAGCACCATCAGGGTGTGTACAAATGATGGACGTCTTACCTTAGTTGATAACATGTAATCATGCATCCATTTGGCATGGGGCAAAGGCCTTTTCTACAAGGATACGACCCCTGTCTGAAATTCTACATCGCCTTTCTTGACATAAACCATAAAGAAACTGCCAAACACTTTAAGCTTGGGGTTCTTAAATGTGCAGGGTAAACATCTGTGAACTCATCAGAGCACAGAATTTCTTTCATGCTTTTTTATCTTTTCCTGTTTTTAGTTGTCTTGCCTATATTTCATTTGACAGCAGTTTTTAAGGCTTTGGCTTTAGACAGTTGTTCCAAAGGATAGCCCTTAGTTTTCTACAATTTTCTATAGAAAAGTTTCTTCCTCTGCTCATATTTCATTGCTTTATGTAATAGCTAAGTAAATTATATTATTTAATTATATGGAAAAGATGTATCACAATAGGCCTGATAACAGCAAGCACACAATTTAATTGGTGGGATTGGTGATGCCAGTGGGCACTAGAGAGAAACTCAACAGCTGGAGATGCTGCATCTGGTGGGCAGTGAACAGCACATGGACAGAAGGAGTGGAGAGATCTCTGGTTATGGGATGTGCTCTTAACTGGAAGTAAGTGAAGAATCTTCCGTGAGCATTTGTCTCGAGGTATTGGTGAAGAACAAATGTGATGATATGTACAAGGCATTAGCTTCCCAAGCGACACATAAGATGTGGGCTTGACAATAGTTCTTATTATTTATCTCAGCACTGATTCTATTGGTCAAGTCACTTCTCCTTTAAACCATAAGCCTTCCTCTTACATGACCTCCCATGTCCTTCTGTGAAAAATAATACACATTTCATGGGTAGATGGGCACTTGGGTTGGTTCCAATCTTTTCCAGTGCCCATCAACCTATGAATGCATTAATCAACTGTGGTATGTGTATGCCAGGGAATATTATACAGCCATAAAAGATGGAGACTTTACATCTTTTGTATTAACCTGGATGGAGGTGAAACATAGTCTCCTAGTAGAGTATCACATGAGTGGTATGTGTATACCAGGGAATATTATACAGCCATAAAAAAGATGGAGACTATACATCTTTTGTATTAACCTGGATGGAGGTGAAACATAGTCTCCTTAGTAAAGTATCACATGAATGGAAAAGCAAGCATCTAATGTATTCAATACCAATAGAAGAGCAACTACACTCCCACACAAGAGAAGAACACAATTTCATTCAAGTGGGGGGTAGGGAGGAGAGACAGGACAGAGCGGGATTGGTGTGCTCTCCACTAATGGGCACAATGTGAGAGGACAGGGCACACCTTTTGGTTGAAGGGCTCAACTACAACCTGGACTTTACCTACCAAATGCAAATAATAGAACCTAATTGTTTGTACCCTCAGATTGATCTGAAATTTTAAGAAGTTGAGAAAAAAAATAATGCACCTTTACATGGGTGGAACACTCTGAGACCCATCTGAGAATGTCAGGGGCTATGCTAACACATCAATCTCTAACGTCCACTGATGCGGGCAGAGAAGGACGGGGATGGGACTCACTCTTCACAAGGCCTGGGAGACCTCAGGCCCATAAGCTCTTGTCAAACATCTTCAGGAAGGTTTGTAGTAGGACCGGAGGACAGCCCCCTTCTTGGGTTATTTCACATACCCTGCAATTGCTTCTAGCACACACACATCGTGATGCTTCTTTTCCCCTTTCTAGCTTGGGAAGTAGTATTTAATGGCATAAAAGGATGGATAGAAACAGGTCTTCCCACACAATAAAGAAAGGTCACGGGAATGCATCTACAGCATCAAAGGGACATTTCAAGCAGACCTCTGTCCTTTCACGGGAAACACTCAGGTGACCTTGAGTCCCGAAGCCTCAGGCTAAGTTACTGATGTCTTCAAGGCACAGGAAGCCGTGGCACAGGGAGAAAAGGCTCCACCCACAGCAAATGAGCCATTACAGGTGAGGACACAGAAGGGTCACCAGCTGCGCTGACCTTAGGACAGTCATTTAACACCTCTCTGACTTCAGTGACCAGCAACAAACTTTGCTATCTATCTTACGTGGTTACTTTGAAAACGCATTTTTGAAGAAGTCTAAGGGAATTGTAAGGGCATGGACATGATGCTCTCTTTATGTAAAGATATACAGGACTTTGTTGAGATTACCATGATTATCTGCCATTATTAGCCAATGTTCACATACCTCGACCTTTAATTTACTGATACAAACAGCCATCTGTGGCGGCTTACAGCACCACCATCTTCATGTTGTGGGACCAAGGCTGACCCACAGCCTTGCAAAAGCATCTCCACAGAGCTCAGAAAAATCATTTGAATCTTTTCGGGCTGGTGGAAGAAATGGCCATCCCTCTTCCTTGACATCCATTGTACCAGGAGGCTCCTGATGCGATATGAGTTCCAAGAACAGACAGGACCAGTGCGCAGGCATCTGGCTGACCTCCATCTGCTGAGGCCTGGTGGGACCTTCCCCATCTGCCCTGGTGTAAGATTTGTGTTCTGTTCCCTCTGAGAGGAGGCGCGCCAGAGTCCCCAAGCCTCCATCACCTCTAGATTCAATTACTGCAGCACAACTGTATTTTCTGTAATGCTACAACAGGCTGGGAGTTTGAGCCATCAGCAAACCTAATGTATTTCCCTCTAAAGAAAAGAACAAACACATTTGAAGCAAGTTATACCTACAACACCTGAACCAGAAAGACGTGCACGTGAGTCAATGTCTCACAACATGAATAAATGCAAAAGGATCAAATTGACCTCCAAAGTTAGCAGTGTTATAATTCATGAGGCTGTGTGCTCATAACCAGGGAGGTTTGCAGAACGGACGCCACCACAGAGAACAAGGGGCCACGGAAAGCAACAGAAGCAGGATGTTCCTAAGGTTAAACTTTTACAAAAGCTACCCTCCTACAAATGAAAGGAGCCCTGTATCGTCAGCCTGCTTGTTTGGTAACAGTATTTGGAATTTCTTCAGTCAACAAGCTCATTCTGAACAACAGCCAATAATAATTTTTCATGTTTTCATTCATTCATTTATTCAAATAATACGATTATGAAGCACCCACAATACCACTATCTAGTCCTTTTCCCTATCAGTCACTGTAAAGTCCACTAGGGGGGTAAGATCAATAAAGATAAAATCACAGTGCAAAGAGATAAAATAGAACATCTGGAGAGGGTGTGCTGAGGAAGCACCTCCTAGCTCGGTCTTAAAGGTTGACTCGTCACGTCCATGCTGAGATGAGAAAGTGGAGTGTCCAGAAGCCGGACTGAGCAAATGCAGAGTCCAGGAACCAGGGACCCAACCTGTGAGCCAAGGCGCCCAGGGTGCCCCAGGGAACCCACAGAGGGCACCACGGGATAGTTTAAACTCTCCAGAGAAGCACAGCAGTTCTCAGTATCTGCTGGACGCTGCCTCAAATACTAGCCCAAGGGAGTTTACAGTTTCAACATTAGATTGCACTAATTCCCTTAGTGGCTGCATTTTTGCAAAGCTGAATTTTCAGCCCTTACTATAATAAGCACTACTAACTGTGTGAAAATCAGTGCGCCACAGCTGTCCCTTCCGATTCCAAGGTGGGGGAGATTGTGCAGAGCCCAACAGGAGCACACATCCCCCTAAGTAAATAACTGGTTGACAGTGAAGTAACAATATCTTCCTCTCCTATTTATACACGTTGTTTTTCTCTTTTTCCAAACAGCTCCTCCGTTGTCAGGATACAAATACTTAGTAACTGAAACAGGTATTTCATTTGGCTTATGGGTTCTGTGAAAAAATAACTAATGTGTATGCTAGAAGCACCAAGAAATGAGAAACCAAGTGGCCCCCATGGGAGGAGGGCAGAGGGCGCCGGAGAAGTGCTTGCAGAGAACACAAGGAACTCTGATGAGACTAAAGACTTCATGATAATGTAGACCACGGGAGGAAAGGCTGGCAGGACAGGTGGGGGCTCAGTAAGCACATCAAAGAACTTGAACTTCATCCAAGGCCCGTGGGAATCATGAGAGAGTTTGTTTTTGTGTTAATGTCCCTGTTGGAGAACGGGCAACACCATGTGAGTTTTACTGGACATTCCCCAGCTCTCCGAGTGCTGCATTTCACGGCCCATTATGTGGATACCACACTGTTGAGTCCGCATGAGATAAAAGCCAGCATGGGGTCTCTACAGAAAGGCCTGCGATTGCGCCTGGTCTGCTGAGATGAAGTAAAAGCAAAGCTTTACAAAGAGAAGGTAACATTACCCAGCGCTAGGTGTTCCCGTCTCATCCTCTAAAATGAGTCGACCTACGGTGAATTTAAGTCCTGCTTTGACCCATCACGTAGTAGGGGGCTGGTGTCTCCTTTCTGAATTTCATAGTATCTCCCCGAGCTTATGAAGAGACAGAGCTGTCTGGTGGAGCGCCAACTGTTTAACCTCACAAAGTGTTCGGTGCATTTGGCCTGCAGAAACAATACATGTTGACACTTCTCGGAAGCACGATTGAAGAGTTTCAGGCTGCAATAAACTAGAGCTGGAACATATTCTTCTTAGCAAAGTATCTCAAAAATGGAAGAAAAAGTATCCAATGTACTCAGCCCTACTATGAA
>CAUYON010191909.1:0-10129 GCA_963573935.1 Arctocebus calabarensis
CCTGTAGTCCCAGCTACTAGGGAGGCTGAGGCAAGAGAATCGCTTAAGCCCAAGAGCTGGAGGTTGCTGTGAGCAGTGTGACGCCACGGCACTCTACCCAGGGCGATAAAGTGAGACAGAGTCTCACAAAAAAAAAAAAAAAAAAAGAATTCCCAGGATGGAAAGTAATAGGGTGATGACGAAAGGAATTATTTCAGACATCCACCAAGGCCTAGCAGTCTTGCCTCATTTCTGAAGATTGGAAGCAGACCCCAGGATGGCATTGAGGCTGGCCTGAACCTGTCCTGACTTAACATAGGGGCAGCACTGTTCCTTTAAGAACAAGCAAGTGTCGGCTTCTGCTGCAGTTAGATCAAGGGCCTGCCTGCTTTGTAAGATGACCCTGCCAGTGAATCTAACTGTTCTTGTAAGAGGGCAAGTGTGGGGCTAGTTTTCATCAGGCCTCATGCAGCCTTTGCTGCCAAAGACTGCCATAAGCCGAGTGAGAAGCCTCCCGTGGCTACTCCAGCAGCAGCTGCTGTTCCAACAAAGGCAAAATGAGGAACTAAGGGAAGTGCAATGGGAAAGGGCAAGGTGGCTGAATCCTGGGCAATTTGGATGTCTAAATATACGAGGCCCAGGGAGCAGAGGCCTTTGCAGTGAGGGCAAAGAACCCATTATGCTCGGGTACCACACACCCAATATATTCTCAGCTCTGCAGAAAGTTGGGTGGCTAAGCCCATTTTGGCTAGCAGGACAGGGGCTGATTCATCACCAGCATGGGGTCCTCTTCCTTGGAATTTTGTGTGATGCCATTCAGCTTTCAGGGATGTAAAAGTGGCTCCAAGTAAGGGATCAATCGAGGGATGAGCATATGAAGAGACAGTTTGTACTGCTTATCTGAAGGAGCCATGGCAGGGGAAGTCCAGGGATCCTCCACGGGAGTACACTAGGATTTGTCTCTGATGTTGGGGTCTTCATTTGTAGGGGCCAGATGAGTTTCATTTTGGTCTTTCCACAGCTTTACTGGAGAATGATGTATCCACGTAGGTATTCCTCAGAAGCCCATCTTCCTTCCCTTTTGCAAAAGAGGTCTAGTTGTTAGATGGTAGGGTGGTTTAGAGTCCCACATGGCAGCCCCTCTTCCCTGTCCAGCTTGTACTGTGGCTAGGCGTAGGTGGTTGTGCAGAAGACTAAACATGTCTTTTCCAGGGTGTCTAGATCAAACTTGTCCCAGTTAAAAGAGGATGTGCCCCAAAGGGATATTAGAAGGGATTTTTGATTTCTGTGCACCTATCTAGTCACCAAGCAGAATTCATTCTCCCAGGTTTATCTGAGTCTTGCAGCACCAAACTTGGTGGGTTTTCAGGCAGCTGCCTGGGTCCTTGGTTCTTGGAATGATCTTGGTGGAAAAGATGACCAGATACCCCAAAGTAAGGCAAGCATGAAACAAAGTTTATCAAGGGAGAGAAAGGTAGGGTGTTTTTATTTGTTTTGTTTTATTTTTAAGATAGTCTCACTATATCACCCTCAGTAGAGTGCTATGACATCACTGCTCACAGCAACCTCCAACTCTTGAGCTTGAGAGATTCTCTTGCCTCAGCCTCTCTAATAGCTGGAACTACAGACACCCTCCACAACGCCTGGCTATTTTTTCTTTCTTTCTTTCTTTTTTTTTTTTTTTGCAGTTTTTTGCCAGGGCTGGGTTTGAACCCGCCACCACCAGCATATGGGGCCGGCGCCTACTCCTTTGAGCCACAGGCACCATCAGCCTGGCTATTTTTTTTTTGTAGTTGTCATTGTCGTTTAGCAGGCCTGGGCTGGGTTCGAACCCGCCAGCCCTGGTATATGTGGCCAACGTCCTAACCACTGAGCTATGTGTGCCAAGCCGAAAGATAGGTTTTAACACTAAGAAAGTTTACAAAGCAGTTTACATTCCTCATAGACAGTGAATAGGCCTCCATTTTCACAGCAAGTAGGCAAAGAGGCCAGTATGATTTTTTTGAAAAAAAGAAATTGTTGCATTCAAGAAAAACTAGTCATTGTATAACCAGCTCTTTCTTATACTGAGCAAAAGATAAAGTTAGTAAAAAATACTTAAACACAGATTACCAGCCAGAGAATTAAAATATAACTTCTAGTCTGCAAGCTAATAGTGACAATTTCTTAGACTAATCCAAATTTGTGTAACTTGGTTTTCTAATCTCTTATACATGTATAAGTCCTACCTCACTTGATTATTGGGAAGACAAATATAGAAAAATAATGAGAGAAATGTCAAATCCTTTAGAAAAAAGTATCTTCATTTGGATGAGCTATTTGTTTCTTCCTTCTTTAGATATTTGGTGTAGAGGCTGGGCACAGTGACATGTGCCTATAGTCACAGCTACTCAGGAGGCTAAGGTGGGAGGATCACTTTAGCCCACAAGTTCAAGGTCAGCAACACAATAAGACCTCATTCCTGGCCAGGCACCATGGCTCCCGCCTGTAATCCTAGCACTACAGGAGGCTGAAGTGGGTGGATTGCTTGAATTCAGGAGTTCAAGACCAGCCTGAATAAGAGTGAGACCCCCATTTCTACTAAAAATAGAAAAAAACTAGCCAGGTATAGTAGCAGCGGCCCCTGAAGTTCCAGGTACTTGGAAGGCTGAAGTAGGAGGATCACTTGAGCCCAAGAGTTTGAGATTGCTGTGAACTGTGAAGACGCCATGGCACTCTACCTAGGATGACAAAATGAGACTCAAAAAAAAAAAAAAAAAGAAAAGAAAAGAAAGACCCCATTCCTATAAATAAGTAAGAAAATATGTGGTTGAGGGCTATCATCTCACGTTGGTAATGCCCCTTGTTTTATGAACAATTCTGCCACAGATAAAATTATCAGAGATTTTATAGGTGTGGTAGAACTAACCAAGGAAATCTTTAAGGAACATTGTAGGAACTCAGCTTCACTTTTTAATTATAGCACGGTTAACGTGTGGTACTATTATGTTAAGAAGACTGTTCAAATCATAGTCAAGACAAACCCATATTTGGCTCAGGGCATGTGACTCAAGCGGCTAAGGCGCCAGTCACGTACACATGAGCTGGTGGGTTCGAATCCAGCCCGGGCCCACCAAACAACAATGATGACTGCAACCAAAAAATGGCTGGGCGTTGTGGCGGGTGCCTGTAGTCCCAGCTACTTGGGAGGTGGAGGCCAGAGACTCACTTGAACCCAGGAATTAGAGGTTGCTGTGAGCTGTGATGCCACAGCACTTTATCCAGGGTGACAGCTTGAAGCTCTGTCTCAAAAAAAAAAAAAGAAAAAGAAAAACCCATATTTGCAGCATAGAAGAAACAGAACATACTCATTATTTGCAGTATAGAAGAAACAGAACATTTAAGAAAATTAAAATAATGGGTAGGTGTGGTGGATGACACCCGTAATCCTAGCACTCTAGGAGGCTCAAGTGGGAAGATGCCTTGAGCTCAGGAATTTGAGACCAGCCTGAGCAAGAGCAAGACCCTGTCTCTACTAAAAATAAAAAAGTTAGCTGGGCATCATGGTGAGATCCTGTAGTCCCAGCTACTCAGGAGGCTGAGGCAGGAGGATCACTGGAGCCCAAGAGTTTGAGGTTGCTGTGAACTAAGCTGATGCCACAGCACTCTAGCCTGGGCAATGGAGAGAGACTTTGTCTCGGAAAAAAAAAAAATTCAAATAAGATTGATCTGTCAGCAGGATCTCACAAGAACTTCAAACTTCCTTTTCAGAATCAGGAAATTTTCTTTAAAAGAGAACTTTGGAAATGCATTGTTGGTGAGAGTGAGAAAGAAAGAAAAGAAGAACTTTGTTAAAAAAAAATTTTTTTTTAACTTTTTCAAACACGGAACCACACAGACTACATTCTCTCCCTCTTACTCCCCCAAAAGGGACAGAAGAATGATCATCAATGGCAAGGTGCAGTTGCAGTAGAGCAACACCAAGAGTCAGCTTCACACTCAGGAGACAATGTTGCACCTCGTCCTCATGGTTTCTGGTGCTCTCCACATCCAGAGCAACTTGTCTAGTAATGAACTATAGAAATGATCCCTGAACGCATAGTCTTACTTTATTAAAATATTAAAACAGGCCGGGCTCAGTGGCTCATGCCTGTAATCCTAGTACTCTGGGAGGCCAAGGCGGGTGGATTGTTTGAGCTCATGAGTTCAAGACCAGCCTGAGCAAAAGCAGGAGTCTATCTCTACTAAAAATAGAAAAACTGAGGCAAAAGGATTACTCGAGTTTGAATTGGAGGTTGCTGTGAGCTATGACAGCATGGCGCTCTACCCAGGGTGACAGCTTGAGACTCTGTCTCAAAAAATAATAAAATATGGCTGGGTGCCCATAGCTCAATGGATAGGGCACTGGCGACATGCTCCAGCAGTGGGTTGGAGGGTTCAAACCTGGCCCCAGGGCCTGCTAAACCAAGAGAATCACTTGAGCTCATGAGTTTTTGGTTGCTGTAAGCTATGATGCTTCACTCTACTGAGGGCAACAAAGTGAAACTCTTGTCTCAAAAACAAAACCTAAAACAAAAACAAAACTGTACCTTTAACTGAATGTCAGGATCTGAGGCCTGGGACCTGAGTTACTGGTTAGGCTATCATTTCTATCCTCTTCCCAGAAAATCTGTGCTAGTATCATTACTGTTTTTTTCATTACCAAGTTTCTTGACAGATTTCTCTCTTTTTTCTTGAATGAGATTTAATAAAAGACCAAGAACACTTGTGCTCTATGCCAGTGAGAGTAGATTTTAATTAGTCAAAGTCCAATCAAAAGCAAAAGCTATAAAGTAATTTAAACAGGAGCATGTAATATAAAGAATTATTAAGAAATGAATGATTTCATTCACACAGGCCCCGCCCCCTCGCGTGAGGTCACGTCCGTTTCCTGCTGCGCCATCAGCATTTTCGCTCCTTCTCCCGTATTGCGCTTAGTACGAGGCGAGCGTTTCTGTCCTTGAGTTTGGCTGTACTTCTTGAGGAGTGTGGAGCCTGCGGAACCGCAGTCATGACAAAGGCTGATGTAAATCCGAAGGCCCATCCCCTTGCTGATGCCCACCCCACCAAGAAACTATTGGACCTCATTCAGCAATCATGTAACTACAAGCAGCTTCGGAAAGGAGCCAATGAGTCCACCAAAACCCTCATCTCTGAATTCATTGTGATGGCTGCAGATGCTGAGCCACTGGAGATCATTCTGCACCTCCCGCTGCTGTGTGAAGACAAGACTGTGCCCTACGTGTTTGTGCAGTCCTAGTAGGCCTTAGGGCGGGCCTGTGGGGTCTCCAGGCCTGTCATTACACGTTCTGTCACTATCAAAGAAGGCTCACAGCTGAAGCAGCAGGTCCGGTCCATTCAGTAGTCCGTCTAAACCGGTGTGACCTCTGCCACACTTGCTCTGCTGACTCCTCCCCCTGAGCTGTGTATCATATTGTCTGTGTTAGCATGTAGTATTTTCAGCTACCTTCTATTGATATAAAATATTGTACTAAAAAAAAAATGAATGATGGGAGAGTGATTCTAAAGATAGGAATAGGAGCTCTAAATAGTGCTATAGAACTGAGGGAAAGTACCAAAAAGGACAAATTTGGAGGAAGGGTACAGAAATCATGCACTTAATGGCAGAGCAGTTCCTAAGTTGCCCAGCCCAGAGATGGCACAGAGTTTCCAGGAAAGCTGAAACAACACTATGGAGCACAATTGGGTCAGAGCTGGTGGGCAAACAGGGCATACAGAGGGAGATGGGTACAGGGAGAGTCAGGGGGCCACTACCGGTATGAGGCCTGGAGCACACAGAATCTACGTCAGGATAGCCATGGACCAAGGGACGCTGAAGCTCATGAGTGGGTGAAACAGAAGGAGTTGGACTGCTGCCGTGGGTATTGGTGGGACTGGGAACTGGGGACGCCTCCTGCTGTAGCAACCTAGTACAACCCTCCACGTGGCTGTGGCTGGAGCAGTTCTGAGCCAGAAGACAAAGGGTAGGCATCCAGGTCGCTAGACACTCCCAGGGGCCCCAGCATTCCCAGGAAGAGCAGCAACCTGGACTGAAGTGAAAGTCATGCTGTCTGGGACTCCTAGACACACTGCCGCTGTTCAAAAAAGGAACTGAAAGATGCATGGAGCCTGTACATGCTAGAACAAGTTCATTCTTACTAACTAATCTGCATATCTAGCAATTGAGATCTTCATATTTAAAAGCATGTATGTCAGTTAAAAGTAACTCATTTTCCAGAATCTTTAAATAAAGATATTTAATATTCAAAAAAAACAAAAAACAAAAAAGGAGCTGAAGAAAGGAAACATCAAAAGCTACACATTTTAGGCACTTTGCTCTGTAGCTGCAATGAAGAAGAAAGCATGCTCAGGGGTCTGGCTAACAAGACATCAGACCAGGAAGGAAAATACCTCTTTCCTCCTATGTCTTTCTCCAGTACCCTCTCCTGACAAATTATTCTGCCAGGTGTCAAAGGAAAAAAATATTTAAGGGCCCAGATTCATCTTAATAGGTCAGTTAATGAAGGTATCTATGATACAGTAGATTGATAACTGGCACATTATGCCTCTGGTGGAAGCTTTCCATACAATCAAACCTCCCCAGTTAATTGGTCTCCTGTCTCCTAGAATTTATCTTGTCCCTACCTTCCCCCTTCTAGCAGCTCCTAATGATTTTAATCTTCTAAACCTGTCCCTCCAGCCATTTATAGTTAAAGATCTCAGAAATCTCTCCACTGCCTCTCTTGGGGGTGGCTGATAATTGTGAGTCAGTAAATCCATCTAGTATGGACTGGGCGCGTTAGCTCACACCTGTAATCCTAGCACTGTTGGGGGAAAAATTATTTATTAATCCTATTGTATTTATTAATCCTATTGTACTAGGTTAGAATTAGGGATATCAGTATAAATTCATGTTCAGTTTAATTCCCAGAAATACAGATAGGCACGCAGATAACTATTCATAGATATGTGTGTGTATGTTTATGTGTGTATATATCAATATATCTTACAATGCTAAGTAAGTGCTCACTTAGTATTGTCTACAGATTCTTGGAAACTGCAACTTTAAATGAAACAATATATAATAGGCCCTCAAATAATGTCGTTTTGTTTGTTGTCACTCTGTTAAACCATTGATGAGGGGGGGAAAATTGGTTTCCTTATAGGTAGTTTTGCTTAAAGTCAGTTTTTAAGAACGTATAGAGGGCATTGAGGACTTACTGTACATGGAAATATATGCACGTATGTCCTAGCTTTGCCCACTAAGTAGACGCAGAAGCTGTGTCCACCGATAACAGTGAGCACATTGTGCCCACATCTTAATGGTTTTTTTTTTTTGAGACAGAGCCTCAAGCTGTCACCCTGGATAGAGTGCTGTAGCATCACAGCTCACAGCAACCTCCAATTCCTGGGCTCAAGTGAGTCTCTTGCCTCCGCCTCCCAAGTAGCTGGGACTACAGGCACCCACCACAATGCCCGTCACAGTTGTTTGGCAGGCCTGGGCTGGATTCGAAGCCGCCAGCTCAGGTGTACATGGCTGGTGCCTTAGCCCGTTGAGCCACAGGCGCCGAGCCAACAGATCTTACTTTTTATTTTTTATTTATTTATTTATTTATTTATTTATTTATTTATTTATTTGAGACAGAGTTTCAAGGATGAGTTCAGGAATTTAATTTTCCGACCACATAAATTCTCAGAAAACCTCTGTCCTCATCACCTTGTTGCTATCTGCTGAGCCCTGTGGTGTAGCCGGCTGGGAGTAGGAGGTGTTCTCTTACAAATAGTGAAGGTGCATTCCCTGGGAATTTCAGAGGCAAATCTGTCACTTACTTTTGTCAGTGTTCTAAACTAATTATCTAAAAGATTTGGCAAAAACTCTACAGATTTGGGCACTTAAGCCCTCTTTAAAAAATGCAAGATACGGGTGGCGCCTGTGGCTCAGTGAGTAGGGAGCCGGCCCCATATACCGAGGGTGGTGTGTTCAAACCCAGCCCTGGCCAAACTGCAAAAAAAATTAGCTGGGCATTGTGGCGGGTGCCTGTAGTCCCAGCTACTTAGGAGCCGGAGGCAAGAGAATCACCGAAGTCCAGGAGTTGGAGGTTGCTGTGAGCTGTGATGCCACAGCACTCTATCCAGGGTGACAAAGGGTGACACTCTGTCTCTTAAAAAAAAAAAAGCAAGATACTAATATGAACCTACTTAACCATTCTACCCACTTAAGAATGGTTATAATAATAAATTTGCTATGTTTTAACAGAATAAAAGAAATTTTAAGCAAGATATAAAATTAGGAAAAATCATCCCTCAATTCATAATGCTGCCATTTATTAGATTATTTCTAATGACTTAAGTAATAGAATAAAACCCAAGTTTACAATGTTTGGAGAGACCTGGGAGACCACCTTGACCTTCACATACAACTAGCTTGGTTGCGGGAAAGAATTACTTCCCACATCACAGGGACAATTCACTCTCCTTAGCCATCGAAGAGTTTTCTTCCAGAACAATGACTAGACTCTTTGGAAAACAGTTCCTTCCTTTCTTTTCTTTCTTTTTTTTTTTGAGACAGTATCTCACTTTGTCACCTTGGTAGAGTGCTGTGGCATCATAGCTCACAGCAGCCTCAAACTCTTGGGCTCAACTGATTTATTCTCTTGCCTCAGCCTCCCAAGTAGCTAGGACTATAGGCTTGCTACGACGCCTGATGTTTTTTAGAGATGGGGTCTCAATCTTGCTCAGATTTGTCTAGAAATCCTGAGCTCAAGCAATGCACCCACCTCTGCCTCCCAGAGTGCTAGGATGACAGGTGTGGAGAAGTTTCTTATCACAGTATGGTAGCCAATACTTCCCTAAGTATAACAGAATGCTTACGACATATTCAATATATTAAAACCTTTTTTAAAAATCCATTTCACATTTAATAAACATGTTCACAACTCTAGAAATAATTTTAAAAGGACAAAGACTGACAAAAACTACTTTTAATTATAGTAATCAGCAAGGAGCTAATGGAGGTGTTCAGTCAAAATGGAAGAAAATGCTTTCACTTGGCCTTACCTGCACATTTCATTCCTAACTTAGCCCAAAGCATATTATAATACAATACAATCAATTTATTCACCACTAGGTAATAATTAGTATGTAGTCCTAGTAAAATGGGTCTGATGTTATTTTTTGATTTGCACCTTCCTTGGTTGGGAATATTGCATTCAATAACTGTATGGCAAATAAAACTTGACAGACCCACGCAGAAGTATTTTCAACAGCAAGTTGCCTTTATATGGGCATATTTCTACATTCTAAAATAATGTCTCCATTATCTTGGTTAGAGTTCAACTCTTTTAAATTTATAAGAAATATGCTGAGCATGAGTGTGTGGCAATGATTCACAGATTTGAAATAACACCTACTCTCCTTTGGTTCTGGCACAAAATGTGTCAGTGAAGCCTGCAATTAGGAAAATTATCTTGGCCGTCTTGCCACAAGGATGGTGACGTCAATATATACATCCAAAGGAGAGATGTGTTCCCAAAAATGAGTTTAGAAACCACTTCTACTCCAACACTGCTTGGTCTCTGAAATGCTCTAGATCTTCATCATTGATAACAATGCTAATAATATCTACAGAAAACTGCTACGTAGTTTCTTTTAGTCTCATGACAGTCCTATGAGATAAGTATATCATGGCTGCTATTTTACCCTGAAGAGGTTAAATAAGTCATCCATGATCATACAGCCAGCTAATGGTACAGCTGTATCACTGGATTTGAATTTGAACCCTTGTCTCCCAGATTCAGATGTTCATGCTCTTGATCAAGACTGGCTATATAATTTGAAGGGCCAGTGTGAAACAAAAACAAAAATGAAAATTCCTTATTCAAAACTTATTAATAATTTCCAGATGGCAAAGCAAGGGATGGGTGTGGAGCCTTCTAAGCCCACATCGCTGTGTGACTGTGCAAGTCATACGCCCCTGATCCTGGTTCTGCTCCTTTTATTTATTTATTTATTTTTTTTTTGTAGAGACAGAGTCTCACTTTATCGCCCTGGGTAGAGTGCCGTGGCGTCACACTGCTCACAGCAACCTCCAGCTCTTGGGCTTAAGCGATTCTCTTGCCTCAGCCTCCCTAGT
>CAUYON010191911.1:0-15203 GCA_963573935.1 Arctocebus calabarensis
CTTGATTCTTCTTCATGTACATTTACTTAATGTGATTAATCTAATCATTTCATAAAATTCTAGGCACATATACCCAAACTCATTTAGAGTATACCCTATTTTTAGCCTTTTTAGAAAGATTAAAGTCTCCTTTTAAACAAAATAAACCATGGAAGGTCAGCAAATTTTTATAACATCTTAACCACTGACAAAAAGCATCCCATAGAATAAACTTTTCAGGAGATGAAGCTGAAAACTAATGCTACCTACTGATTGGCTTTTATTCTGAAACACTTACCTAAGCAGTTTATGACCATTTGTTGTAGTAACTTCAGCAAGGCTTGTTAGAATCTTTAGGTATTGGCTCTCACTTTGCTGAGACAAATGTTCCAGAACTTGCCGTAACTTCATTGGGGTAAAAAAAAATGATTACAAAGTAATCCATTAAATTTTATCCAAACATTAAGTACCTAAGTTAAATAAGTATCTTGAAGTCAATTAGCCGAAGTCCTTTATTATTATAGGACTAATATATTGATGAATTAAAATCTTTGCTCAAAATCACCCAGTAAAAAATGAAAAATACAGACAGAAAAAAAAAATCAAGTATTTATGAAAATATAATTCCAAACTTATAAAATTGATCAGAATTTTAAACTCTAATTTCTTAAGAGTAAAGCTGTTATGAATACAGAGCTCAGTAAACTAGTGATTACCAATCATAACATAATACTGTCTCTCAGATTCTTTTCCTCTTTCCCTGGGAAATATTCTAGTTATATTAAGGAAAGATCAAAGACCCAGACAACAAAACATTCAAAGGGCCAAATATTAGCACAAAGTATCTAACTCATACTGATCCTATAATGCAGATAAGCAAATTCAAATTACTAAAATATTTAAAATAATAAATGGAAGTACTAAGCACATTTGTAAAACATCACATATACTAAGCACGAATAAAGCTTATTCATTTATAAGCCACTTGCCATTACCATGTTTTCTCGGAGGTCTTCATTCTGTGTCATCTGAATAATAGTCTGAAAAAGCCTAGGGTGATACTGAATTAATACTTCACAAGTCTCTCCATATCCACCCTGAAAACAAGACTTAAAGTTATCCAGGTTTATAAACAAAGTCTCTTTTAAAAGTCATATTAGTCACAGAATAAAACTCTTTGCACCCACCCTTTCATTGAAAAATAAAATAATTTTACCATTCTCAGTTTCTATTATAAAGGTAAAGGGTTCAGAATATGTATTTTAAAAATACCTGTACACATAAATCCAGAGGGGTTACTCCATTTTTATCTGGCAAATATTTGGCTCCTCGTAACAGAAGAATATGTGCTGTATCCCTCTGACCATGACTATATAAAAATAGAAACAAATTAAAAATATAATCTTTCTAATTTATGGTCTTTCTCTATGAATTATGGGTGGTTACTATGAATCAATGTTAGGTCAACAATTCAAATAATTAAGAAAGGAAGATCTGAACTACATCCTCAGCAACCAGGAAAATTTTCTCAATGTTGAGTCATATTTTGAGTATGTGGATAAGAAAGTAACCTATTAAACCATGGAACTGAACTTGGGTCACATTATCCACAATAAGTCACAATATTTTAGGATAAGTAACTACCACTCAGGCTTCTGCTTTATGTTTTCCTTTTACTCACTTCCTAATCCCTTTCTCAACTCCAGCCTGTCCTTCCTATCATACATATCCAAGTCTCTAGACTTATAAATCCAAAAGAAACTCAATTCTTAAAACAAGAATACATTCTATGGCACTGTAATAGTTTGTGAAAAAAATTAAAAAGACAAAAGGACAGAGAAAAGTGTCAAAGTAATAGATTTGTTAGAGAACATATGAGGCAGGGTTATTGACAAAAAATATTATCTGGCTTTCAATCTTCATTTCATCAACCCATTTAGCATGGCTTCTGCTGACACCTATTTAATATGGCCTAGAATGAACAGGTCTCATCATATCCACATGCCTCATTCTCTGTATAAGTAAAATTAGTTAACTGTCACTCTTTCAGCTAGGACCAAGCTACCTTGTTGAAGTGACCACTAGAATCTAGATCTTATTATTTAATGAGCTAATTTGATACTATTGTAAAGCCAATAAAAAATAAATTTAAAATCCAGGGACATTAAAGTATAAGGCTTATTTCAGGAAATGCCAAGGAGGTACATAATTTAGAAGAGCGTCTAATCAAAAACTTTACTTTGTAGATTAAAAAAGCAAGTAATCAAAGCACTGGTGAACCCGGAACTCAGGCCTTTGAGCTTCTACACCAGTATTATTTTCAACAAACCTAAGCCATTTCTCAAAGAGAAAGAGTACACAGATTTCTCAAGAACTTAAAAAAACAAATAAAATACTATTCACTCTCTTTCACCAAATGCCACTATATGAAAAATAATTTATAGGCAATTGAAATTAAACACTTAAACAATAAAACAGTCCTACTACAAATGTAGTACCAGAATATCCTATATCAGTTATTACAGGTATGTTACTCTCCTGATACTTTATACTTGAACTTAGGTAAAAGGACAGGAAGCAATCCTGATCTTTTATTATAATAATGTTTACCTCCCTTTACAAATGCCACTAGAGCCAGAACTAACATAAGAACAATACCTAATTTACTCTAGGGGGAAAAAAGAGAAAATGAAAAAATTAAGCAAATCAGTCATACCTCTGAAAGCAACAGTAATTACCTTTACTAGTGTGGAGCAAGAAGTCTTCATCAAGTATGATCTGTGATTAAGCTGGGAGTGCTGGTCAAGACTTTACATACTATAGCTAATGATGATTACCTTATAATTTACACTGTTCTATTCTTTATCATGCCTAAAAGGACCAAGTGAAAATTAACTAACTTGAGCTTAATTTATTTAGAGAGATACCTCTGCAAGTAGCCAAGGTTCTAGTAAATCCATTTAATACGATGCTGTTCAATTTTAATGATATCTCTTTTACAGTCATTTAATATCTATGTATCCAATCTTCCCAAATAACTGTAAACTTCTTGACAGATTTGTTCCACAGCACCAAACATGGTAGTTGGCTTGTAACATGTACTCAATACAATCAACAAACAATACTACAGGCTTTAACTTTAGAAACCATTCATTTGACATATTAGGACACTGCATTATAGAAAATAAGAGGAGACCTGAAACACAATTTATTAGGAGCTACCACATGACAACCTTAAGCTCAGTCCTTTGTTCAACGTTTGACTTAATCCTGACACTTTATAAAATACTTATAAAATTAGTACTGTTAAATTAAGTATGCAGGGTTATTACCCTGAGGATGTCGCTGCACTTTTTTTTTTTTTTGCAGTTTTTGGCCAGGGCTGGTTTTGACCCCACCACCTCTGGTATATGGAGCCAGTGCCCTACTCCTTTAAACCACAGGCGCTGCCCGGATATCTCTGCACTTTTGAGTTCCTCTGTAACAAAATCCAACCTTACTTGGTAAGTAAACAAATGGAAACCTATTTAGGAGTATTTTTTTGGCAACAGACAGCTGCTTTCAGCCAATCACAGGCAGCCAACTCATCGCATCATGACCAAATAAGGCAAATGCCCCATCACATCATTCCCAAGTCGCTAATCAAGTGGTTTCTCTACTTTGCTTCTGTATTTGGCCTATAAAATTGAGCAGAGTTCTCTGAACTTCTAGTTCTGATTCATGAATCATTCTTTGTATAAATAAACTTTGTTACATTTGTCTAAAGTTTTTCTTTTAATAGTATTCACTCAATTTTTCAGTTGAGAAAACCATGGCTCAAGAGTATAATGGAGTTGCTCAAGACTAACAGTTACATGGCAGAGCAGAATTTGTATCTAGATCAGTCTGACTAACAATTACTCATCTTTGTCATGCTGCTCCACCAAGATGCATAAAGCTTGTTTGCCCTCTGTCCTTGTAGCCCTCTAAGAGTAAATAATTTAGTACTCAAATGAGTATGACATAATGCACAGAGGAGTATGTGCTATGGGAACAGTACAGTGGGATCACTAGATGAGGAGACAAGACCACAGACTAGTGGGACATTGTTCAATATACGCGATTTTAAAAACCCTCTAAATAATTCTGTACCATATAGCAAAAAAAGGAAATTAGCAAGAAGAAAAAGAATATCCACAAAGCATTCTTAGAAAGCTGTAGTAATTTCTAAAAGTACACGGAGTACTTTTAGTGTAAATTTCACTTATAATCAGATGACAGGCCATGTCATTAGCACCTCATCTGTAACACTTCAACAGATTAGGACCCTCCTATTTCAGACTGCTTAAAGTATTGCAAAAAGGATTTTTCAGTTCAAATAACTGCAAAAACATACTGAACAAATTATCATTCTTTACAATTAAAGCTATTTTTGTATTGATTGTAATAAAACTCTCTTCAAGAAAATGCCAATGTGTTTTATGAAACTAAGACATTGGCAAAGATTTAACTTACAAGAAACTTGTAGTGGCTTCTAAAGCACTTTGAACTAACTTCTCAAACATTTGCAGTCTCCTAACTTTGGGCTCTTTCAGCCTTATAAATCTGAGAACTTCGCCAAAGTACATAAAGTTGCAATATTTTTTGAACTGCTTATGAAACAGACCATATTTTCTTTACATACTCTTTAAATACTCTTTACACTTTACATACTCTCTAAAAGCTGACAATTTTGAGTTTAAGGGCATTTTATATAGCACTTTGGTGTCGAGTTCTCCAAGTGAAAGGAGTTGCTTGGCAGTAGCTACAAATCCATGTTTTGAATCTCAGCCCTTTCTCTGTTAGAAGCCTCTAAAAAGTCCATAAACCTCTCACTAGTTTACTGTATGTGTACAACCCCACTAAACCCTTGGTTTTCCTAATGGAATAAAAGTTATTTACAGTTACAGAAATATCTGAAAATCATTATACATCCAAATCTTTATTTGAAGAGCCTAGTTGAGAAAACGGACTGCATTATGACTAAATATAAAACAAATCAGTAATTTTAAGGATCTGAAGAATTTGTAGCAGCCATATTAAAAAATCTACAAATAAAAGGTATATGAAGATGGCAGGGTAAAAAAAAAAAGTGTGCCTTTTTCTTTTTACATCAACAAAAAGCATGAGTCTGGGAGTTACATGATTTATAATGTCCTGTCCAAAGTACTCAAAGAAGAAAAGTGACTGGAAAACACTTTCTGTCATAATTTTGGGTCAAAATCAGTCTGAAAAAGACTCACTCACAAAAGCACTACTTTATTAAACAGTGCTCAGAATTAGAAAAGAAGTAATACAAAGAAAAAAGAAAAGATCTGCACAACATATAAATCATATTTCTTAAGAAAAAAACCCTGTAGAAATAAAGAAATTAAATGAGAACAATACAACTTTATGCTTTATTGGGGGAAAGACAAGCATGCTAGAACTTAGTGAGAGCAGTTACAAACTACTAAGTACCAAATACCCTGCAGGCTACTTTACCTGAGCCATCTCATACATTCTCAGCATAGTCCCATAAGGAAGATACAAGCATTTCCGTTTCACAAAAAAAGCTTCAGAAGTCAAGATACTTGACTGAAGTTTCACAGCTTTGCCAGGCGTGCTCAGGCCTATAATCCCAGCACTCTGGGAGGCCAACACAGGTGGATCACTTGAGCTCAGGAGGTCAAGATCAGCCTAAGCAAGAGCAACACCCATTTCTACTAAAATAGAAAAACTTAGCTGGGCGTTGTTGCAGGTACCTACAGTCCCAGCAACTCAGGAAGCTGAGGCATAAGGATCTCTTGAGCCAAAGAGTTTGAGATTGATGATGATGCCATAGGACTCAACCCCAGGGTGACAGAGTGAGATTCTGTCTCCAAAATAAAACGAAACAAAAAAATTAAAACAGAAAAGTTCCACAGCTTTAGGAGTGGGATTAACCCTGCCTCTAAAATCTAGACTCTTGGCTTGGCACCTGTAGCTCAGTGGTTAGTGTGCCAGCCACATACACTGGGGCTGGCAGGTTGAAGCCTGGCCCAGGCCTGCTAAACAACGACAACTGCAACCAAAACATAGCCAGGTGTTGTGGTGAGCACTTGTAGTCCAAACTACTTGGCATGCTGAGGCAAGAGAATCACTTAATCCCAAAGAGTTTGAGGTTGCTATGAGCTGTGACGACACAGCACTCTAACATAACATAACATAACATAACATAACATAACATAACATAAAATCTAGACTCTTTCCCCATATCTCAGTATCATCTAAATTTAACTGTAAAATTCAAATAAAAAGAAAATAGTTTCAGTAGCTGGCATTTTATACCTATGTCTAGAAATCACAAGTATAATTAAAAATCTGCCTGCAGATGAAAGATATTCATATTTACCATCTTTCTAACAATGATAAATTTATCTTCTGAAGGCCAGGAACAGTGGCTCATGTCTATAATCCCAGCACTCTGGGAGGCCAAGTAGGGGTGGATTGCTCAAGAGTTTGAGACCAGCCTGAGCAGCAAGAATGAGACCCCATCTATAAAAATAGCTGGGCATTATGGTGGATGCTTGTAGTCACAGCTACTCAGGAGGCTGAGGCAAGAGGATCGCTTGAGCCTAAGAGACTGAAGTTGCTGTGAGCTATGATGCCATGGCACTCTACCCAGGGCAATAAATTAAGACTCTGTCGTAAAAAATTATTTTCTGGTTTCATGTCTCATCACAGATTTGCTTAATCATATTTGTTCAAAGAAATATAATGTTTGCTAGATTAAAAACTAAATGACAGGAATACAGTACTAGCAGAAAGTACTTCTAACATGTCCTTTTACCATATCCCTATGCTCAGACTAACTATAGGAATATCCCACTTCTATACAACACTAGCATGCCTGTATTTTTTAAATTATTACAACTGGCATTGTTTCATATAAGGTATTTTTCATATTGACTTGTTCAAAAACATCTACTAAGGCTGAGCTCCCGTAGCCTAGTGGTTAGGGTGCGAGCCGCATACCCCGGGGCTGGTGGCTTCAAACCCAGACTAAGCCTGCTAAACAAACAAAAAAACAGAAACTAGCTGGGCATTGTGGTAAGCACCTGTAGTCCCAGCTACTCAGGAGGCTAAGGCAAGAGAATTACTTGAGCCCAAGAGTCTGAGGTTGCTGTGAGCTGTGACACCACGGCCATCTACTGAGGGTGAAAAAGTGAGACTCTGTCTCAATAAAAAATAAATAAAACATCTACACTATACTAAACTATGGACAATAAAAAAAAAATTTGCTTTCAGTCACTACAGGAAAGGTAGACTATAACCAAGTAAATAAACAATTACATAACACAAAGTGCTAAGAAGGAAATTACTGTGATGCTATGATAGAAAATGTGGAGACAAGACTAGTCAATTGGTCAGGAATTGCCCTCCTAAAAAAGCAGTAACATGAAGAATAAAAAGAGTCAGCATATAAAAACCTAAGGAAGAGCATTTCAGTCAAAACAAACATAAGTAGAAAAGTCTGCTGGAAAGATGCTGGTTGCACTTAGGGAACTCATGGAGAACTAATATGGGAAAAGCACCGTGGGCGGAACAGGAGTCAGACCTAGCAGGTCTCACAGGCCAAGGCAGACTTTGGATTATATCTGAAATGCAACAAAAAGGCACTGAAAATTTTTAAATACAGAGTTTAAACACAAAGTGAGAAGAGCTGATTCATTTTTTTAAAAAGATCACTTTGCTAAGGAACGAACTGACTGCAGGGAAGCAACAGAGGAAATGAAGGAGACTAGCCGAGGGTTACTGCAGTGCTCTAGGCAAACTCTAAGGTGGTTTCAGTGAGATGGAGAGAAGCAAAGGCTCAGAACATATTCTAAAGATGGAATTTATGCAACTCACTAATAAATTCCAAGTTAAGAGCCAGAGAGAGAGAAAAAAAACTATCTGATTTCTACTTTAAACTGGAGGGGGTAAGGATTCCATTGACTAAAGTGAGAAAAACTAGAAGAAAGGTTGGATGAGGAAAATCTGAAACTGTATTTTAGACCTGTTATTATCTGAGGACTTTATGATACTTCTAAATGATGATGCAAATCAGGCAGACAGACATTCACATTTGGAACTTCAAGGAAAGGTCTGATCTAAAGATAACCCCTAAGGATAGAATATGACTTCAATGATATTATTTATAGATTCAGTTTATTATTTATAAATTTCTTCACTACGGAAGAAACTGCTTTTCTAATCAAGCAACCAAATCCTAAGCATTAATATAAGAAAATGACTAGATTCAGATATGATCCAGAACTCTAAAGATCCAAAAGTCCATGAGATTCTAATATAAGGTTGTTCAATGGATATATGAATTGGTCTCATCAAAATAATATCAGAGACCCCAAATGAGAAGCTAAAGAAAAACAGGTCTTTCAGAATAAAACAAACTTTAGAAAAAATATATATAAAACAAAAAAAGGAAGAAAAGCTTTCTAGAAAGCTCTATACCTTCATAAAAAAGCCTAAACAAATACAATTCATATAATTTAAACCAAAAGAAACAATCATAGTATTTTCTGAACTGCAAACTACATTTATGTAATATATGATACATGGGTGCAAGTGTGACTGCATGTGTACAATTATATTGTTAGCTCCTTGGGGCCTAAGGTTTGTGAACTACGGGAATTAGTAGATTATTGCTTCATCTTTTATTAAGTAATTGGTCTAAAATGGAAATAACCAAGTAAATCTAAAATTCTCACCTGTAACATAAACTCACTGATAATTAAATGAAATAAAAAATACTTTTCTTCATGCAGTTAAGTAACAGAACCATAAATGCTGTATTTCACCTTAAAAGAGAGCACAGTATTCAGGGAAAACAAGAGAGCTTTAGAAAGTATACAGAAATGTTTGTGTCTGGAAAGACAGTGGATATACAATATTCTTTAATGGGAGCACTGGAAACATATAATATCATACCTGCAAGCAAAGTACAATGGAGTGGCTCCTGATACATTTGGCCTGTTAATATCAGCACCACTGTCTAGCAAGCATTGCACTGTCTGGGGAAAAGAAACAATTAAAAGTAGAGTCAGAGAAGTTAAGAGAAGACACAGTTAACACAATTTTAATTCACATAAGGAAAGTTCTTCCCACAACTTGAAGCTTTAAATAGGAACTGAGTGAGCACTGGACAATTACGATGGCAGAACACATTCAACTTTCTGATAAGCTTGCTAAGCCTCTCAGGTACTACACAACACATATGGAATTATCAAGGTAATATAAATTCTGTTAATCTGAGAAGGCTTTAGAGCAACACTATATCACAGGCAATCAGGGTTCACATGTGGTTACTGAGAACTTGAAATGTGGTTAGTACAACTGAGGAACTGAATTTTTTATTTTATTTAATTATAATTAATTTTAATCTAAATAGACATAAATATGGCTAGTGAACTAGTTAGCTGAATCTAAAAACTAGTATTTTTTTTTTACCTCTGAAATAAAAATAAAGTACCAGAGCTATAACTTTCCCAAAGTTGAAAGGATAATTACTAATGTATATGATATTAAAAGGCTAAGAAGCCCTTTTGCTATTAACAGTAGCTGAACAGTGGCTCAGCTTCTCGGATAGTCATTGATATATATTTTGCCCCCTCTATTCCTCCAATCATTTGACTTATACTAAGAGAAAATAAACTAAGATAAAATCTTAAAAATATATATCTAATAATTAGGGATAGGACAGGATCCAAATGAAAATGTTAAAAAAAGATGTTATCATTTCTATGATCCTCCTTTGAGTTTCTCCTGCAAGAAGGAAGAAAACATATAAAAACATATATTAGTTTTTAGAAATAGACTGTTTAATATTACTTCTGGATTAAACACACCTGTTTATCTTTGTGGCTGCTCTAAAACATAGTCCATCATCAGCAAAATATAAGACTATATATATGCACACAGGAAGAACAGTCAAGAAAGAAGACAACAGTATACTATATAAAGTCACAAAGTTTTGGAAAGATTACAAACAAATAGAAGAATACTGATTAACTTAGCAGAAAAAGAAAGTTAAAGTTTAAGTGCCTACAAATGCAGATTCCAAAAATAAGCAACAAAATTCTCACTATGGAAACACACGTGTGAGCACAAACACACATACACAAACACACACATGATATGAAATGGTCTGATTAAAGAAACGTCAGAGACCCCAGTGAGAAGCTAAACAAGACAGACAGGGATGGTTATGCAGAACTAAAAACAGGAGGAATAGCAGAAAGCCTAAAAATGAAATAAACCCTCCTCTAGAATCCTTCCTTCTATCCCGTACAATTAGTCACTATCCTTCTCTTGACACATTTCAGAAAATAGAGAAGGTTTAATCTCAAAGTGAACACAGAGGCTCTGGACTTGGAGACAAAAAAGCACAGGGGAAGAACAAGGATGAGGAGTCACTAAGTGAAACCACCAGCTGCATATTCTACTAATCTCCCAGAAACTCAACAACCTAGCCCCTCTAGAAGCTGCACCAGAGAAGAGTCCTGTAGATACAGCATTATAGAGCCCCCAGGGAAATGGGCCAGTTGAAAACAATTGGTCAACAGCAGTATTTTTCAATCAAAAGCAGGCTTCCCTCCAGGGACATTTGGCAATGCCAGGAGATTTGATTTTCATGACTGAGGAAGTGAAAATGCTAACGGTAGCTAGTGGATAGAGGCCAAGGATACAGCTAAACATCAGCCCTCGCAACAAGGAATTATCAAGTCCAAAATATCAGCAGTGTTGAGACTGACAAACCTTGATGCACAGCAAAAAGCAAGCACTCAACTAATTCAGCCCATGTACACAACGCTTCCAGTCAACCTTTTCGTGACTCACCCTTGCTACCCATGAATGGACAACATTTAAGGTACAATTGAAGTAGGTTTCTAACATGGAAAACAAAAATTGAAACAAACAAAAACAAAACTCAGAAAAAGACAAGAAGCCAAAGAAAACAACAAAAATTTAAAAACTAATACCCTAAAACAGAAAAGAGATATCACGGAAAAGAATAGGATGCTGGGGGGGAGGGGGAGAATATTCAGAGAATAAGAAATAAAAAGTTAACATAAGTTTAGAGAGACAGTGTTGAAGAACTCTACAAAAAAAGAAAGAATGAAAAGACAAAGAAGTAGAAAGCAGGGAAGAAGATAAAATTAGTGGATCAATCCAGGGAGACATATTGTAGAAAATGAGACAAAGAAAATCATGGTGAGGGACCAAAGGGGAATAACCAAGAAAAATACCAAAAAAATTTTCCCAGCACTAAGGGCTCATCAAGTGCCCAGTCCAATAAATTAAAAGACCTTCAACAAAGTACAGCAAAGGGAAATTTCATAAGATTTAAGAGATAAACAAAAATCAGGTTGGCATTAAACTTTTCAATAGCAACACTGAAATCTAAAAATCACATGGTCTTAACTGTAAGACTTATTGTACCATAACTGTAATGCTTATTGAAAGTAAAGTATTTATATTACTGAAAAGCCAGCCAGATGCAGTAGCTCGTGCCTGTAATCCTAACGTTCTGGGAGGATGAGGTGGATGGACTGCTTAAACTCACCAATTCAAGACCAGTCTGACCAAGAGCAAAACCTTGTCTCTACTAAAAGAAAAATTTGTCATGGAGGGCACCTGCAGTCCAGCTACTAGGAAGACTGAGGCAAGAGGATCTCTTGAATCCAAGAGACTGAGGTTGACGTGAGCTATGATGAAGCCACAGCACTCCACCCAGGGCAATAACATAAGACTCTGTCTCCAATAATAACAATAATAATAATAAAGGGAACAGTCTTCAAAACAGTAGGGCAAATGACTTCAAATGTAGAATTCTATGGCTAGCCACATCATTATGGTAAATTACAAATATGTTTAACTGCATAAGATTTCAGAAAAAAAAACTTACTTCCAATCCTCAAGAAGCTATTTGAGGATGTCTCCTCCGAAATAAGAGAATAAACCAAAATAGAAGATGTGGAAGACAGAATACCGAAAGCTGAACATAGGAGAGACACTGAGAAATTTCCAGGTTTAAAGGGGGGGAAAATAGACCTGACAGATTATTTCTCAAGTTTGTCTTTGTAGAAAATGCTACTGGTAGATTTTTTTTTCTTTTTTTCTTTTTAGAGATGGGATCTTGCTATATTGCCCAAGCTGATCTTGAACTCCCATGCTCAAGCAATTCTCCTACCTCAACTTCCCAAAGAGACTACAGGTGCACACCACTGCACTCAGCTATACTAAGAGGTATTTCATAGGTACATAGAGAAAGAACTGATAATTCATACAAAGAAAACTGAGCAAAGCCAATTACTAACTTTAAGAAAAATAGTCATCTTAGAAAGAAAATATTATTAAAGTTTACTGCTTAACTACTAAAGAATATTTTACTTAAGCATATGTACAAATAATATTGTCTAACTAAAGCTTATACACATAAATCCTCACTTAGCAAGAAATGATGATGGTACATGTAAATGTCATAAATTGAGAACGAGCCAGAGAAGCTCATTATATGAAAATACGTACCAGAGTAAAAGTTAAAAATTGTTGCCTCTGATGATTATGACTTGACAAAGAACAGTAGTAGTTTAAGGAACTATCATTTCTTCCATGGTGTGTGACACACCTCTTGGGGGTGGGACACTCTTAATAGAGAGACTTTACCCAGCAAACACAAGCAGTATAACCTGGGCTCACTGTACCCACAATGTTTCCTCAACAATAAAAAAAAAAAAAAAGGATTTTGATAAAAATAAAACATTCTAAGTACAGCATTCATATTATTACTACTTGAATTTACTTTTATTGCAATATGAATTCTAAAATCTCTACAATAGAAGTTTTGTTCTGTAAAACTGTATTATTGGCTATAATTCTTTTAAACTGAAGACAAGTGGTAAAGTATAGCTTTCAAATACAAAAACAATAAGCATTTAGGTCACTATTTTATAAGAAAAGGCCTATTAGGGCCTTTAAATTATGGCTTTCCTCTGATTTTATTTTTTTGAGACAGAGTCTTGGGCGGCACCTGTGGCTCAAGGAGTAGGGCACCAGCCCCATATACCGGGGATGGTGGGTTCAAATCTGGCCCCAGCCCAAATTGCAAAAAAGAAAGAAAGACTGAGCCAGAGTCTTACATTTTTTTTTATTAAGTCATTTGTACATGCATCATGAATACATTTATGCCATAATGGGATTCAATTTACTTTTTTTTTTTTTTTTTTTTGAGACAGAGTCTTACTATGTCACCCTTGGTAGAGTGCTATGGAGGCGCAGCTCACAAGCAATCTCAAACTCTTGGGCTTAAGTGATTCTCTTGCCTCAGCCTCCCTAGTAGCTGGGACTACAGGTGCCCACCACAATATCCAGCTATTTTTTGTTGCAGTTCTTACAGATTAGCTGGCTCATGCCAGGTTCAAACCTGCCAGCCTCGGTGTATGTGGCCAGCACCCTACCCACTGAGCTACGGGTGCCACCTGACAGAGTCTTACTTTGTCACCTTTGGTAGAGTGCTAGGGCATCACACCTCACAGCAACCTCAAATTCTTGGGCTCAAGCAATCCTCCTGCCTCAGCCTCCCAAGTAGCTGGGACTACAGGTACCCACCACATCACTCAGCTAGTTGTTCTTGTTGGTTTTTTCCTATTTTTTGGAGGATGGGGTCTCACTCTTGCTCAGGCTGGTCTTGAAATCCTGAACTCAAGGGATCCACTGACCTCAGCCTCGCAGAGTGCTAGAAGTTGTGTCCCAAAATAGAAGTGAGATAGATAGTAGCTATAGTATTCATTACTGTTCCAGAAGTTATAGAAAGTAAGTATTCTTCTCTCAAAAGACTCAGGAAAAATGAAGGCAAATACGTCGAAAATATATATTAACATGCAAATAAAATTTAGCAATCCAGAGAGAGCTGTAATAACGTAATTTTTAACAATATACTATGTATTCACATAAACTATACAGTTAAGACTATATGATATAAAAATGAGTAACATTAAATATGTACCCATACATTGTACATTTATCATTTCATTTAATGTTTCCTGTGAAAGGTGATATTCTTTCTCCAATTTTATAAGCAAAAAATTGAGTCTCAGAAAGGTCAAATAATTTGCACCCCACCATGCAAATAAACAATGAAACAGGAATTAAAACCTAAGCTTATGTTCATAATCACTATTCTATTCATCAAAAGTAGGCATTCTAATTTTCCTGAATTCAGATTATTATATCATACTATAGCTAATCTGACATGACTTCATAAACTACATTAATCAAAGAAAATCTACTAATTCCCTACTAAACAACTACTAAAAACTTAAGCTCAAATGCCTAGACAGCTATTTGTGTTTAGTTTTTAAATAATGCCATATACTTTTTACAGTACTTCTGTATTTTTATTTATACTATAGAGCTTGCAATACAGAAACAACTGAGCCATTCGACTAACACATTTCTCTACTGTTCTCAATGAAGTGGTAAGATGAACGTCAAGCAAATAATTTAAAAAAGCATGATTTACAATGCAAACTGTCAAATGTTCCTATCATATCCTTGTATATCCTACAAAGACATTAAAAATCATTTCTTTTTTTATTGTTTTTATTATTAAATCATAGCTTGTACAATAGTGCAATCAAGGGTATAGTGGGCTGGTTTCATATACAATCTGAACTATTTTCATCAAACTGATTAACATAGCCTTCCTGGCATTTTCTCAGTTATTATATGAAGACATTTGTATTCTGCATTTAGTAAGGTTCACCTGTACCCTCCCTCCTCTTTAACCTCCCCCCTCCCCTCCCTACCCTTGCCCCTTTCCTCATATTCTTGTGTTGTATTTGGGGTTATACCTTTCATACAACAGCTATAAATTAGCTTCATAGCAGGGATGAGTACATTGGATACTTTTTCTTCTATTCTTGAGATACTTTCCTAAGAGGAATATGTTCCAGGATCCACAGAGAACTCAAACATATTAGCAAGAAAAGAACAAGTGATCCCATCTCAGGATGAGCAAAAGACTTGAAGAGAGACTTCTCTAAAGAAGACAGACGCACAGCCTACAGACACAAGAAAAAATGCTCACCATCCTTAATCATCAGAGAAATGCAAATCAAAACTACTTTGAGATATCACCTAACTCCAGTAAGATTAGCCCACGTAACAAAATCCCAAAACCA
>CAUYON010191913.1:0-34001 GCA_963573935.1 Arctocebus calabarensis
GGTGGGGTCTTGGGGTCTCGGTGTGTGCCACACCTTTTGGGGGCAAAACACGATTGTAAGAGGGTCTTTTCCTAACAAATGTAACCAGTGTAACATGGTTTCTTGTACCCTCAATGAATCCCCAACAATAAAAAAAAAAAATTCCTCTTGCTAATGTCAACAACTATGTAATTTGGGAGCCAGTTTCCACTGAATTTTTCTCTTGACCATAAGGCTGTTTTTCTTTTTTTGTTGTTTGTTTGTTTGTTTTTGCAGTTTTTGGCTGGGGCTGGGTTTGAACCTGCCACCTCTGGCATATGCAGCCAGCGCCCTACTCCTTTGAGCCACAGGCGCTGTCCCATAAGTTCGTTTTTATGTTCTTTGCATGTCTTTGTAAAAATTTTGTACTAAAAATTTAGAATAATATGTTGTAGAAACTCTAGATTATATTTTCTTTTCTTTTTTTTTTCTTTAAGAGTATTGTTTTTGTTCTAGTACACTGTTAAAAATCCTGAATGATTAACGTGTGGAAACTTTTTTTTGCATTGTTTTAGTTTTATCTTTTAGATGGAGGATGGGCCCTTAGCATTTGTCCCTACAGTGTAGTCCTGAAATGGTTACCAAGATTCAAAGTCTGAATTTTTCCTCCTCTATTTTGGGCAAAAGCTAAAATTTCTGCTCAAGTTTTGAAAACTTCAAGCTACTGCCTTCTCTTGGAACAACTGCTATTTTCCACACACAGATTGACCTCGGGAGTTAGAAAAGATTTGAGTTTGCCAAAATAAGATTGTTTGTGGCCGATGTTTCTAATATGCCCAGACCCCAGACATTGCACCATTTTGGTTTGATTGCTGTAGGCTTTCAAGTTCCAAAATTGGGATTCTGTATTTGTTCAATTTATTTTTATCTTTTCCTATATTGCTTCTATAATTAATTATATACCAACATTTATTTGCATGACCTCTCTGCACTGTTCCTGGGTCAGTGCTTAGTCTTGGGCCTCTTTTTTTTTTCTTTCCTTATTTCCTTTTTTCTTAGAAGGGACTATCATTATAAATAGATGTAGCTATTCATATTATTAATATGGTTTACGGTCTATGTTATTAATATGGTTTACGGTCTATGTTTTCAATACTCCCTGTTATTACACCATAATGAGTTGTTTATATAAGGTTGTGAATTCCAACATTGAGTATTACCATTTTCTAATTTCTCAGAATCTTATATTTCCATATTAGGAACTGAATATTGGCTGCCTAAAATTTGTGTTTTGAATGAATCCCTAACCCACAATATTTAGGTATGGGACCTCTGGGAGATAATTAGATTTAAATGAGGCCATAAGCATGGGCTCCTTATGATAGATGGCATTAGTACACTTATAAGAAGAGAAGCTGAAGAAATTTGTTTCTTTCTGTCATGTGAAGACATACCAAGAAGGTGTCCCTCTGAAAAGTCAGGAAAAGAGCCCTCACCAGAACTTGACCATGCTGGCAGTTTGATCTCAGTTTATTAGTCCCTAGACTGTGAGAAAATAAATTTCTTTTTTTTTTTTTTTTCAGTTTTTTTGGCTGGGGTTGGGTTTGAACCCACCACCTCCGGTGTAGGGGGCCCATGCCTTTCTCCTTTGAGCCACAGCTGCTGCCCATAATATAAATTTCTGATGTTTAAGCCACCAGTTCTATGAGTATTAGTATTTTGTTATGGTAGACTAAGCTGACCAGTCTTCTCCACTTTCATAATCTGGTTGTTAATAATTTTTTTCTCTTTATAAAATGTTCTATCAATGAGAATCCATTATCAGCATTACAGAAACAACTCACAAATTCTGTTGACTTCACATCATAAAATTGTACAATTTGTTTCTAGCAATGATTATTGCTAGATTTTTTGATACACCTTTTTGAATTTTTGTTTTGTATTATGCCTGACACTCATCAAACTGACCATATTGTTAGCAGCTACCATCATTCTCATTTTTACTATCAGTCATCACACCCTGTGAAAAACAATTTATTTAATTCTTCTTACAACCTATGAGATACGAACTGGTGTGTCACTATTTTAGAGAGAGAAAATCTCACACCCCTCAAATTAAGCAACTTTTACAATGGTAAATAATTGAAACTTGGCATATCTAAGATTCAAAGTCATCCCTGTCTGGTCCAAAGTTCAGAATGCTGATCAATATAATATAATATAAATATATGTTTATATTTCATGGCATTAATTATATCTCAGAAATAGTTGTAAATGCTTGGCATATTTCCAAGTACTAAGAATGGTTTAATAGTTTATTTCCTGAGTATAAAGGCATTATCTTATTCTACCTTACTAGTAGATATGAGAGATTATCAATAAATACTTAGATATTTCATTTTACTCAGGCCCGGATTTCTGAAACACTCAGATTTTCGATTCTAACATATTGTTTAATTCATCCCTAATATTGTTTATCATAGTGTAGTAATGAAAAATTTAAAAAACTTATCATGCATAGAATGTGAAGAATTTTCCTAGGTTAGAACAGCCAAGAAATGAGCTGTTGGCCTAGAGCAATCTGACAAATTTGTCCCAGGCTTTAGTTATCCAAATTGAATGGGAAGCCACTCACATCCTACATCTGTAAGGAGCCATCAAGAATCCAGCAGCAAAGTTGAAAGACTTGGTGGAAGCTTTGTCTACTTTGAGGTCTAATGTTACCAAGTTGTGTAAGTTCTCTCAGAGGAGTTTTTGCTTTGGAAATGTTAATCTTTTTAAAATGGTTTTCAATGATTTTTTCGTTTGTTTTTGTCCTGCTTAGTTCAGTAGAATAAGTTGATCAGATGTCTATAATTCAAGGCTCAATTTTTTTTCCCTTAAATCTCTCAAAGATTTAAATTTTATAAACCATTTCTTTTCTTACCTATTTAATATGTGGGATTCTGGATATGAATGATCCCCATTCATTGTTTTTGTCAGCTGTCACATCCACTTTAGCCTCATTTTCTTTGTTTTGAATTCCTTCAAGCATTTTATGAGATGAGCGAAATTATAAGTTAGGACAAAAAAGTACAATGAAGTAGGAAAAATAAACTTAAATATGCAAAAATGAATATAAATATTTATTTATAAATATTTTCTCTTAAGCAATAAGAGGAGAATATTTGAATTTGTTTTGAAATGCATCCAATGGAATTTATAATGGTATTTATTGGTACTTTTTTCACAATTCAAACTGTGTAGTATAATTTCATGTGGAAAAATCATTCTCGCCTTAAAAACTCTATTTGAAAAATGTGTGTAACCTTTATGTTTCCTGTTCAAGTAATTCCTGCTTAATTCGTTCCATTTGCTTCTTTGTTCATTCATTTGCTCAGCTAATTTTTACAAAATGATATGTATTTAAAATGCTAGAAATGTTAAATTATGTCTAAAACATATTAGGAGTTTTCTTCAAATCTGAAATTTCTGAGAAAATCAAATTACAAGAGAAATTAGAGAGGATTAGAATCTACTTTAATGCAGTAATTAAGATTCCTTTCTTCTCTTTTTTCTCTTCTGGAACAATTTTGGTCCCTTACAATTCTTTTTCCATCAAGTGCCTGAGTTTTCAAACTTCTTGCACATCACAATGTTAGGCTGCTACAAAAAAGATCAAATGTGGATGATGATTCTTAAGAAAACAAAGCTCCAAATGAATGGGAGGTCCATGCACTTCCAAGCTCGGGGCAGCAATCAACAAATGAATAATGGCAGCAGCTGAGTCCTCACAAACAGAAGATGAACCAGCTGAAGCAAAGGCTACAATTGATGAATTTGGCGCTAGGTCCATTTCAGTCCTGGAGTTCTGGAACTGGGATCATATTTTATCTCTGCTAGTGACTGTGTTCCACCTGCACTGGTCACTGCTGCTTTCGGACATTTGGCAAACTATGCATGGGATGAACTTGGAAGGGTGATTTGGACTAAGGCAAGTGCATATTCTGTTTTCTATTTATAAAGGCTATGAGGAGACAGATAGTGCATGTGAGGAATTCCTGCCCAGAATTGCCTGCCATGGTAAGAGAAAACCATGCCATTCCCTGAACAAATGTACTGAGTATGTAGGTTAGTGCCAGGTGATGTGCTAAGTTTAGAAAGGTGCCCCAGTCAAATCGTGGACAACGTACTGAGTTAGAAAGGAGCTGCCCTTGTAAAGTCTTTTAAGACACGTGGGTATGGCCCACAAAGGGCAGGATAGCCTGAGGTGAAACTGATGGGAAGATACACTGAGATTGTGCTGCATTTATTTTCTTTCATTCAACAAGAGCATTAATTAGCATCTAGATGCTTTCAAAAGCCCTGAGGAAACAGTGAGGGGCAAAACAAATATGTACGGGTTCCTATTCACTCCTGGATTATACAGTCCAATTCTTTTGCCAGTTTGATAGGCGCCTGATGCCCCCTATAAATGGATAAATCGGAGCCTGATAAATGTTTGCTGAGTGGATATTCAGGTGATAAATTCTATAGTAAAGTCTAGACAGGTTGTCTCAAATAGTCCTGTCCCATAAATCAATTCAATGAATGTTCTTTAAACGGGATCTTCTCCCAACATTCTTTGGGGTCACAAACATGAATATTACAATGTACTTCACTGTGAGTAATGGAACAGAGACTGTGTCCGATAGGACATCAACCCCAGCAGAATCTAACCCTGAAAAAAAAAACATTCTGCAAAATAGCACTCATCACAGATAAATACAGTATTATGACACAGACACTAAAATCAAAGTTCCAGTAGACTCACTGACTTCGAGGTTTTTATATTTTAAGAAGAGACACCAGTAACATCAGTTGTCAGTTAAGATTAGTTCATAATACGCTTGATTGAAATAGATTGGCAAGATGTGTTTTCAAGAAGTTAACAGTTCTTTGAAGAGCTTCAAAGAAGAAATCGCAGTAGTTTTTTACCAAGCCACATAAAAGTCAAGTGAGATGAAAACTATAGAGATAAAAGATAGATTTGTCAATCTACTCAGCTTTTTATTATTCTAGTTTAAGTGGTAGGATATTATCAGAAACCTAATGTCAAAGAACTGGAACATAAGCAAGGAGGAAGACCAACAGGTTGAGTACTCATAAGACAGTTGAGAGATAGATAAAGCTTGGTAAAGGAGGCAGAGTAATGGTGTCAACTAGGTGGAAAGGGTGCTAAGCCAGCCTTTATGGGATACTTCCGACTGCTACTCACTGTACCAAGCCGTGGGGTTGTCTGCCTTGGGTAATGTCATTTTTAGGGGAAATGGTGTTTGTGCTATGATTGGAGCTTGTTCAATTTTATAAGCAAGTCCTGCTTATTACAGTGTTTAACAAACCACAGAGTTTTCTATATTCTGTATTTTAGAGTCAAAATGCGGTATCAGCATCCACACCAGGGAACTGTGTTAGGCTCTGTCTGATGGCAAGAAGCAGCAACATGGTTGTGTGTCCATAGGTAAAGGAGTCAGATGCATGTATGGCTAGGCTCCGTGGAGCACTGGAACATTACTGATTTGTAATTTATTTATTTAAAGACTCACTTTATTGGCTCTGAAGAACCGTGATCCTATATTCCCTTAGAAACAAGTGTTTGCTGCAACTGTGACTTTACTGTACCTTGGACTCAGTCATTCCCATCTTTGTTTTTCTTTTTGATTCTTCCCCTCTTAAGATCTCTGCCTCTCTGCGATTGTATTGTCATTTCTCTTACTATCATGTTAAAGACTTTAAAAGAAACTGATTGAAGTAGTTCACCCCTATAATCCTTGCATTCTGGGGGGTTACGGCAGGAGGATTCCTTGAGCTCAGGAGTTCTAGACCAGTCTGAGCAAGAGGAAGATCCTGTCTTTATTAAAAGTAAAGTAATTAGCTGGGCATGGTAGGGTGTGCTACAATCCAGACTATTGGGAGGCTGAGGCAGGAGGATAACTTGAACCCAGGAGTTTGAGCTTCTTGCAAACTAGGCTGATGCCACTGCACCCTAGCCTGAGGATCAGAGTGAGACTCCGTCAAAAAATAAAATAAAATAAAACAAAACAAAATAAAAAGACCTTGACACATTAGGGCAGTCAGTTCCTATCCATTGTGGACTATCTCATCTGATTTCTTACATCAGACTAGATTAGAGGCTACTGGTTCTGATAGCTACTTTGGTCAAGTTCACAGCCTCCTGGTTCAATTCATGATGGCTCAAGTAATAAATCACTTATACATCAGAATGCCACCTACATGGAAGAAACGGACAGGAGTTGTTTGCTTAGAAGGAGGTGCCAAGCACAACTTAGGTGTTTGGTTTCAATACAGTTTCCCTTGTTTTTCCAATGTGATGAAATTGAACAGAGTAGCAGGATTCATATGCAGGTTTGTCTCTGAGATAACATGCAAAATCTACTTTTCCCCCAGAGTAGACTTTTTTTTTGGGAGACAGAGTCCCACTGTCACCCTGGGTAGAGTGCTATGGCGTCATAGCTCACAGCAACCTCAAACTCTTGGGCTTGAGCTATCCTCTTGCCTCAGCTTCTTGAGTAGTTGAGACTACAGGATTTCATCCCCACACCCACCCAGTTTTTCTATTTTAGTAGAAATGGGGTGTCACTTTGCTTAGGCTGGTCTCAAACTCCTGAGCTCAAGTGATCCACCTGGCTCAGCCTCTCAGAGTGGTAGGATTATAGGCATGGGCCATTGTGCCTGGTCCAACTTTTTCTTTTTCTATATTTTTCTTTTAATTTAGAAAATTCTTTTAAATACTAAGTGATGAATGTCTGAGTAGATGGAACTCTTAGGGAGTATCTGTGGCTAAGTACTGAGCACAAGAGGCTGGTAGGCAATGGAAAGGAAGAGGTACCCTTCTTTTCCTTTTATTTTCTTTCCTTTTCTTACTTACTAGGTGCAATTTTATTCATTTGTGGTTGGTTGTAATTTCTAATTTGAAACAGAACCCAGCAGAAAGGTTGAATTCAGGGAAGTGGGTTCTGTGAAACTGGATCAGCAAGAGAAGTGACAAGGAGAAATAAAAATAAAAAATGAGAAATCAAAGATTATTTTTTGTTTAAACTTTATACAGTTTATGTTATGTTAATGTTGCTATACAGCTGTTGCTTTTACCAAATTCCATGCCAGTGCTGACAAATTTGTTCCTTGCCCTCCATCCTATCAAATTGTCACCCAAAATAAGGGCTTACATGAAATTTCCCCAATTTTCATGCTTAGCTATTTTGTTAACTATTTTGTGCTAAGATACATGTAGGAAAAAAATAGTCATTGATAAAAGACTTACTGTCTGGGAATGGGCAAATGATACCCCCCCAATGGCTCCATTTGTTTAGGAGATTCTCTAGCATTTTCTACCCCTTTTCCATCCCAGTGCGGGGTAGAACAGGCTGGACTCTTTTTTATTTCATCTGCTATATTCAGTTGTATGTACTAAAAATAGAGGATGATACCAAATGAATCAATTCACTTGCCAGTAAAAGAAAACTTCCGTCTGTATATTTCTTTGGCTTTTTAAAAAAAAATTATATGTAGGTAATATCAATTTGGAGAAAAGCAATACCATTGCAAGCAATTATTACAATTTTCCCTTTCTATCCACCAAAGTGAAGAGCATGTCTGTGATTCCATTACAAATGCAATCTTCTCATCTAGAATTGATTTTTCTTTTTTTATGTTTTTATCTTGCACTTTTAAATTAAATCTGTTTAGCTTTCCTTAACTTAGATGCATTAAAATCAAAGCTGAACCTATCTGATGTACAAATACATTTCAATGCTTTTCTCACTGTAAAAAGCAATATTAAAAAAAAATTATATGGGACATGAGGTGTTTTGCCCCAGAGACTAAATCTCATTATTTATTTTAAAACACCGAAGCTATAAAACTTCAGTCTATTGACTGTGGAAAATCGTTTAGTAGCCAAGTAATTTAAAATACCACCTACATTGTCACAGGTTTTGATTATTGTGAAAACTTTTCAAAGACTTTAATGCCAGATGTCCAACCAGCTCACAGTATATGAGCATTGATCATGTATATTGCTCTTCATAATTTAAAATATAATACTGATTTATAGAAACAAATAGGAGATATGCCAAAAATCTCACAAAGTAGGGTTTTAAGCAGCATGGCCTCATGTGCATTTGAATTGGTTACTTTAAGATACACACTGATAAAAATGGATTGACAGCAGGCAAGCCTACAGGCCAGACTCACTCCAATGGTATTATTATATTGCAGAGGTCCAGGCAAGGAGTCCTGGGGGCTTGACACTAGGAATACCTGTAAGGGGACCAAGTCAAGATGCATTAATGGCAAGACGCAGTGGCTCATATCTGTAATCGCAGCACTTTGGGAGTGGAGGCAAGAAGATCACTTGAGTCAAGGAATTCAAGTTTGCAATGAGCTAGTGATGATATCACTGCATTTCAGCCTAGATGATAGTGAGACTCTGTCTCAAAAAAAAAGAAAGAAGGGGAAGGAATTAAGAAAGGAAAGTCAGCAAGACTTAGTATTTGACTCAAATTAGAAAGAGGCAGGAGACTGGAAGAAAGTGTCATCTAAGAGATGGCCTGGCCTCTAACTGACAGATTTGGAGGAGCAGAGGTTCAGTTTACAGAAAAACGTTATCTACCATTACATCTATGATTAACATACAAGACAATTGCATAAACTCATTACTGAATTATTGCCATTCCTTTTTTAAATTTCAGATTAATGTGAGGGTACAAACAATTAGGTTAAAATGTTTGCATCTGTTAGGTAAAGTCCCGTTGTAGTTGTGTCCCACACCCAGGAGGTGTGATATACACCCCTACCTTGTACCCATTAAGTGGGAGCACCCCAGTCTCCCTCCCTCATCCTCCTCCTCTTCCTTCTCTTCTCCTCCCACCTGACTTCCAGTGAGCTTTTCTCATGTGTGTGCAGGGATTAGTTCATCTACTGGCTGCGTATGAATATTGAGTACCCTGGATATTTGCTTTCCCATTCTTGTGATACTTCACTAATAAGATTGTGTTTCACTTCCACGCAAGTTAATGCAAAAGATGTAAAGTCTCAGTTTTTCTTAATGTCTGAATAGCTTCTTAATCCATTCCTGAGTTGCAGGGCACTAGGTTCTTTCTACAGAATGACAATTATAAATTGTGCTATGATAAACAGTCTAGTGCAAATGTCCTATGAGAAAATGGACATCTACCTTCTTCAAGGTAGATGCCTAGTAATGGGATTGAAGGATCAAATGGATGATCTATTTTGAGTTCTTTGACAATTCTCCATAATTCTTTCCAAGGAGGCTGTATTAGTTTGCAGCCCCACCAACAGTGTAAAAGTGTTTCCTTCTCTCCGCATCCACACCAGGGTCTGCAGCTTGGGGACTGTGATGTGGGCCTTTCTCACTGGGTTAGGTGATTGATATCTCAAGGTGGTTTTGATTTGCATTTCTCTGATGATCAGGGATGATGAGCATTTTTTTCATATGTATGTTAGCCATTCAGCTGTCTTCCTCAGAGAAGGTTCTGTTCATGTCTAGTGCCTGAATTATTTACTCTTTTTTTGTTGATTAATTTGAGTTCTGTAGATTCTGGTTATCAAGTCTTTGTCAAATTCCTAGCTTGTAAATATCTTTTTCCATTCTGAATGTTGTCTTTTTGCTTTAATTGTTGTGTCCTTAGCTGTGCAAGAAGCCTTTGAGACTAATTAAGCCCTATTTGTTTATTTTTATCGTTGTTGGGATTGCCAATGAAGCTTTCTTTATCAAACCGTTTATTTCAAAATGTATTTTTCTTCAGAATAGTTCAAGGCCTTTCATTTACCTCTTTTATAACCTTTAATTGAATTACAGCATGCCTGCAGTAAAGGGCCTCATTGCTACATAGTTGTATTCAATTTGGAAAAAAAAAAAAATTGATCTATAAACTTTGGTTTGCATATGGCTCAACTTTTTTTTCCAAAGTGAACATACCTATGTATCTAACCCCTGAATCAAAAAACATAATATGATATCAGGCCCCTAAAATAAAAAATCCATCTCAGGGCTTTTTAAAGTTAAGCCTAATATTGACTATCTGTGAAAATTACGTTCTTCAAGTCTGCTCATTATTTTTCGCAAGGGCAAAAATTGACAAAGTTGGAATTTGAGTTGGCAGAAGTGCAAAAGGCGGTAGATTTTTTGGAATTGTTAACTTTGCACGTAGCAAAGATGACATCTCAGCAAACGCTATGTAGTCAGTGTGTGAGTTGATCACTGGAGGGACCTGCTCAGCCGTCTTTGTGGAGGAGAAGGGTATGCTTTGTCTTAATAGATTGATTATTGAGATGTTTTGTTTTATCATTCTTAAAATGCATTTTTTTCACATTATCATGTATCTGACTCTGGGATATAACTTACAATGGCTGGTGAATCATAGCCATCATCAGCCTGGCTGGTGGAAGTTCTTATTCTCCAGTCTTTGTCTTCATTTGCTGGCACTTGATCTTAGCCATGGCTGAACCACCAGGGCCAGAAGAAATGGTGCTATCCTTCAGAATATAAAAAAGACATTTCAGAGTCGTGAGTATCTGGCATGACTGATTCAGCAGCACTAAGGTAACTGGTAATCCACCAAACAATAGGAATATTACATTCTACTTCCCGCTGACTTTGAACACAAGCTTCTTCCCTCCCAGTGTCCTGTGACTCAATAGAAGAAACCAAACTGAGTCTGTTCAGGTCAAAGAGTATTAGCATTAAAATTTTCCAAATGAGCTTGAATGAAAATTCTGTGGAAAATAAGGAAACGTAGATTGATGGTTCCAAGGGGTAAGGGATGGAGAGGATCTGCATCCTGAAGGTGATGAAATTGTAGAAATACCTTAACTCCTTTTTTAAAAACCCATAAAGCAAACATTTTTTTAAAATTTGAATTAATATGAGGGTATACATGATTAGGTTATATCATTTGTATTTGCAAGGTAAAGTCCAGAATCCAAGTTGTAGTTAAATCCTTCACTCAGGAAGTGTGCCCTATACCCCTATGTTGTACCTGTTAGGTGGGAACTCATCCAGCCTCTCCCTCCCTCTCTCCTCTCTTCTTGAATTTGTGTTTTCCTCTCATGTTGGCCTGTTGTTGTTGATCTACTAGTTTCAGATTAGCGCCACGTATGTGGGATTCTTGCTTTTCCATTCTTGAGATACTTTACTTGGGTAGAGCAAATAATTTTCAAAAATTATTGTGTGATTAAAATGTTTCTTACAATAACTGTTAATAAATTCTTTAAATTAATACAAAATAGTTCTACATCATAGGAATAAATTGTGTCATTTTATTTTGTTTTATTAATAGATTTTATTTTCCAGAATAATTTTAAATTAACAGTACAATTTAACAAAGCTCAAGAGATTTCCCCATAGACCCCTTCCCCCATGTATACAATCTCCCTCACTATCAACACTTCCACCCCAGTAGCTCACTTGCTACAATTGGTAAACCTATACCAACATATCATTAACACCCAGAGTCTGTATGTTATATCAGCATACTCATGATACTGTACCTTTCATACTCATGATGCAGCATCACTCATGATGCTGTACCTTTCATGAGTTTGGACAAATGTATGTTTGTGGTGTTTTTTACTATTGGTCATTGTTGTTCTTAATGATATATTAAATAATAGTGCATCTTATGATGGATGCTCTAAGATGTAATGAAATTTAGTTTCTACCTGTACTCTCATGCTATGGGCCATCATCATAATTCCACACAAACCAGTTTATTGGTCCATGGCCACCATGGCAACGAGAAAACAGCAGTTGACATTCAAGTACTTACTTTTTATGCATCTGGTATTCTAGTAAGTGCTTTATATGTATTACTTTTTTAAAAGTTGGCATCTCTATACATTATCTCATTTTATAAATTAAGTCACTTTCCAAAGATGAGACAGGTCTTTGGTGACAGAGTTAGACTATGAACCTGCATCCTCCTGATTCCAAATGGCCTAAACATAGCTCCTATGCATATTGCCTCTCAGATACTAGATAATAAAATGTTTAAAAATCACCTATATCATGGCAAAAAGAACTGTTCAACTTAAGGGAAATAAATACTTAATATTTGGAGTAAAATGTATACCTTCCACGGCATCTGTAGTACTTGGGTTTCTCTAATGCAGACATGAGCAACGGTACATACTTACTACAAGTCACGGTCCAGCTGCTTCATAGGTTAATGGTTGGTGAGTACTGAGCCCGTCACACAGTGCAGCCCCTTCAGTCCTTTTACACACCTCACTTCAAAGGTTATCAATCATAATGAAATACAGTCAACATTCTACTAAAATCTGTTCTCCAGCTCTTAATGGTTCAGAGATTAACATCTGGTAACCCCTTGATAAATTTAGGACCTTTGTTCAAAAATCCAACAGAATAAAACTTTTGAACAAATAAAATTGACTAAAAATTTAACCTGCACACCCAGAAAAATGTAGTCTTTTCTGCAAAAGAGAACAACAACAATAACAAAACCCTCCTATTTTCTCTGAAAAGGCCACAAAAAGGACAGATCAAGCTCATTAATCTGTTGCTTTGATGTAAACCCAAAGACCCAATGGATAAAACTTTTCTCCCTACCTACCTGGTTCTGGTAAAGCCACCACAGAACTTGTGTTCTTTGGCAATGTCTAAACTCTGCACTTTTGGAAAGCTTAGAGAATATTGCTATTAGAGTACTTTGTGAGTATAAGATGGAGCAGCTCTGGATTCTAGTGACCATCCTATGGTGATTTCCTTTCATTATTAATCTCAGGCCTAACTGGAGGTCTCACTGCCACCCACCCCACACTTTGCCCTCTCCTGGCGTGCCTTTGTCCCTTGCTTCTCAGTAAGTGGCTGTCCATGAAAAGGGGATCGAGTGAGGTTGTGTGAGAGCCCACATTTGGTGAGCACTTGCTGCTTCACACACTGAGTAAAGGTGATTCGTACGTGTCATCTTTGTTATTGTCATTCCATCTTATCACCCTAATCTACAGATATAAACTATCACCCCCATCTACAGATATAAATTGTGAGTCACAGAGAGGATGTCCCTTATCTAAGGTAAGACCTCTAATACATGACCCGGGGGTGACTTGAAAGTAACTTTTTCAGACTCCAGCACACATGATTTCAACCACAATTCTGCATTTTGAAAAGTACAGACTTTGGAATAGGATAGTCTTGGTTCATCGTCTACTTCACCTTCTTATTGTCTTTCTGCATGCAATTTGCTCAGCTTCTCTTGCTACAATTTCTGCATCTATAAAATGGGTGATAGTGGACTTGATGAAGTTGTGCAAGGAAGGTGCAAAACAACACCTGTCCAGGAACTGAACCAGTGCCCCCAAATCCTAGGTGCTCAGGTCATGTTAATTTCCACCCCAAATTCCCTTTCTTTCACACAGTTGTGAATGGAAACTTATCCTATGAGCCAAGATCTTCTTGCCTTTCTTGCCAACAAGAGGTAGATAAATAGAGAGATGCTAGAGAATGTTTATGAGAGCCCTTTTCTCATGCTAAGGTCTATGAAAGACCAATGCATGTGAACTCCACCTCTGTTTTTCAAATCAAGGGAAGGACTAATCAGTTTAGTCTTCCCCGGAGATGTTGTAAGAAGTTCTCAGGACAGGCAGCTTTGACAGTGTCACTCAGATCCTCTCATTACATGATGCCTGTCCTGACCCCTGATGGACAGGACCCTGCATGGAATGCAATACATTTGTCCTCTTCCAGCTTAGTTTCTGACTATTCTCAGCAAATGAAAGATTTGACAAGAAAGAATGAATCCATGAGTATGTATGTGTCTGGGTGTTGAAATGAATTTTTCATCCTCCTAGTTCTCACCAACCAACCATCTTGCATCCTTTCATTTGGGTGCAAAGCGGGGACCAGGAAATTACAAATATCTCATCATCGCCACTCTGAATACTTATATTCTTCCAGAGTTCTATTAAGCAAGACTCCCCAGACAATAAAACTTAAGACTTTATAAGTGAGATATTGCAAATTGCGAGGTCTGTTCTCCAAACTCATCAGCAGCATATGCCAAGCACGCACACCTATTGTGTCTGACACTGTTGCTCAAAGACTGTACCAACAGTCTTTGACTGGACGGACAGTGGCAAAAACAATTCCTCCCTTTGGGAATGGGTAACAATTCCCTTTGTGATTGGAGCAACAAATGTCTCAATGGACACTTCTCTCTAGGGGTTACCAGTTGTTACCAAAAGCTGAAAACCATGAACCATGACAACTGAGGCACATTTAACATGGATGAATGGCTTATTACATGAAACGCCATTCTAGACACTTGACTTATATTTGCACATTAAGTATGTATAACAATCTGTCCTCAGGCTCTTATGCAGATGAGGAAACTGAGGCAGATAAGATACATGTGGATGATAGGTGGAAAGTGACTGGCTTTGAGGCTTCCACCTGTTAGTGCTTGCACTGTCTATTTCTGTCTGTGCCCTCATTTTACAAATTAACTGTCCTGTTCTTGAAGAAGTGATATGGTTACTTCAACGTTACAAAAAGGCAACAGGTTCTGGAGCAAACAGAAAAGGAATTACCTGAAATGGTTCAAAGAAAAAATAATTTTCCCATAGTTATTGTACTTTGAAGATTTGGGTCATTGGGAGAAAAATCTAAACCTTCTCTTTTCAGATGATGTTCTATTTTATTTCTTCCTTTAAAGAAAATCAATGGGGCGGTGCCTGTGGCTCAAAGGAGTAGGGCGCTGGCCCCATATGCCAGAGGTGGTGGGTTCAAACCCTGTGCTGCACCCCCCTCAAAAAAAAAACTGTAAAGAAAATCAATGCAATACAACTTCATTGATACATCAATACCTGTAGTTTGGGTACCTTTTGAAAAAGTAATAAGGCATTAAATGAGTTCCCTCTGAGGGTTCGCAATTTCAATAACTTGCAATTGTAGGGACAGATCATTCCCCCACAGGGTGGTATGTGATCATTCGATGTGTAAAATTTGGGTTTGAACCCAAGTTAGAGAATGCAACTCTGACCTAGGCAGTTCAGTTATATTGTTCTAAAGGTGAAACTGTAAGAAGAAATTAGCAGTTGACTGGGTAGCACTGGGGTTGACCACTTATATTATCACTTGTAGAGCAACCTGGTTGGTGCTGGAGGTGCAGACAGGAATAAATCCCAGTCCTCAAAGAGTTGGGGAGATGGAAAAATTCTGCAGTGGCAGCCTTGCAAGGAAAAGAATTGGGGTGTTCAGTCTGGTGCTGTGCTGGATCTTGCCAGTGGGATTTCTTCTCTGCCAAGAGACTCAGATGTTGAAAGAACAAGTCCAAATCAAGATCGTCTTTGTATCCTTTTTCTTTCTTTTTGAACAGTATCTGAAACGGGAAAATAGCAGTGCAGTCTTTGCCTCAGCAGGTCCTTGGTCTCTGTAAAATTCTAAACCAGGACTTTCACCTTCTGTTCTTTTCTTTAGAGACAAATAATAACTCACTTGTATCTCTGAAACTCAGAGAAAACATCATTTCCTTGGAGGATTTGCTCCAGTTAGAAGGTAACATTGGATTCCCTTAATAGGGTGGATTAAGCTGAACCCAGACTATGGTCCTCCCAGGTATTGGAAAACAGGAAAATGAGTTCATTGCCCACCACCAATTGTATTTGTACTCAGCCGGTCGGTTATTCTATTGTTTCAGAGCACAAAGAAGAAAGGCCAGGGCCGTTCAGATAAAAATCTCAATTTAGAATCTCGAATCTTGAGTTCCACCCATAGGTGCTGTGTGAAGTCAGGCAAATCCTTAGCCCACCTGGGCCTCAGTGTTGTCATAAAATGTGGCTTTAGTCACTGCTTACATACTGCAGAAAAGATGGGGTCTGGTAAAATGCCAGGATCGTAGAAATTTCTCAGTCATGGATCCTTTCCTTTGTTGTTGTTGTTGTTTGGAAAACCCAAAGTCAACTTTCTATCTAAAGACCTCTTAGGGACTATTTTGATTCATCTTTAATCAAGTGCCAGAGGGACTGTGGGCTTTGTCCAAATCATTTCAGAGTATAGATGAGGACTCTTCTTAACTATTACCATGAATTACACAAATAGGAGAACAATTTCTCTCAAAGGGAAAAATACTTTCCTTATGCATAATTATCCCATAAAGACCTCTACCACTATATAATTTTTTTGAGACAAGGAATAACATTTAATCCAAAATGTTCTTTAGCTCTTTCCCCTACAATATAAATTACAGAAAACAATAGTTTGGTTTTGATATAGCATAAATTGGCATTATATGTGGTTAATTTGGAAATTGGAAGTGCATCCCTTCTAATTTCCAGGGGAAAAAATGGAAAACGCATTCTTCATTTCTGGCAGTGAGATTAAAATCACCTCTTTCCATGTAGTTCTTGTCGTGTTCTATCTGGAGAAAATAGACCAGTACCTTTGGAAAGATTCCTACAGAATTTTTAGGATTTTTAGTCCTAACCATTGAGAATAAAAACCTAAATGAGGTTTTTGTTTGTTTGTTTGTTTGTTTGTTTTAATCATAAGAACATTAACATTCCCAGTTTCCAAAATCTTGCCACATTTACATTTCATCCTACTGTGGGTGATAGGTTTATGCCTTGGAAGTGTAACATTTTCAATCATATCTTGGCTTGCCTTAAAAGAATAATTAATCTCTATTTTCTCTCTTTTCATTAACTAGGAGCATTCTAATTTCTTATCTTTAAAAACCTAGGAACGACTTTCCTATAGAATTCTCTGTCACACACACACAAAATCAATTAAATTTCAATATCTTTTATGCCTTTTTGTCCATTATTAGATGCTATATGTACTTGGTTGACCACTCAGATTACCCTGTCATTCTAAGGATATATAAGCTTTTACTTCCACATTTTCTTAAAATTTTTCCAGTATTATTTTCTTGCTGATACATTCACATTTTTATGAGGTGGGTTTTTCCTATAATTTCTTCTTTCTCCTTGGGAAAAAAAAAAAACAACAAGATCCTTGAAAAAAACTGCATGATGATTTTACTGAATTTGTAATTATGTGCCTGCAGAGTATTAATGATCTCAAGTGGCCTGGTGATTATAGTCCTTGACACCTTTCTGAAATTTCAGATACCTGCATCATACCTTGGAAACCTCATAAAGTATTTGTGCTAATGTTAGAAAAAAGAAAATACTCTCCTAAAACAAGTAAATAAAAACAACAAAAAGTCATTATGCACTCAAACATATACTGCATATTTCATAGCTTCACCATTTTTAGATACTTGATGTAGAAAGTAAGTATTTTGTATTATTTGAAATATGATCTAACATCTATAATCGGGGATTGGATATTTCTTTGCAGTCACTCATGTTATGCCAAATCCCGTGTATTAAAGGATTAGTCTAATTGTTTGTGAGAACTTTTCCTCTGTTCCAGTTAGATTTAGGAATGAGTTATCTATGTGCAAACACTGTTTATTATTTTATAGATGAAAATTTGTTCAAACCTAGAGCAAAATCAGGTCAATCTCTTCCACGATGTCTTCAGTTCACAATTCAAGATTATGGGCTTCTGATTTACATAGCTCATTTCCTCCCTTTGTAATATGTGTTTGCACGGCATTTGTCTTGCTTTGATTTAATATGGTTTTCCCTTGCAAGGTTTTCTAGAGATGACAATCTTTCATTAAGGTAGCAGATGACATTTTTTCCACTCACAGTCCTGCAAATAAATCCTAGGAGATTGAGAGAGATAATAAACAAGTACAAAAAAATCTCTGACAATATTTAAGAAAACTGAAGATGTTTGAGATATTTGCTTTCAGAAGGAAAATTAGAAAAAAAGAGGTAACCTGAGTGTTAAAAAAAAAAAAAGACTGATTTACACAGTAACTGAAATATTCATGTACAGGAAAGCCTAACACAAAAGCAAAAACCTATGGGTCAAGTATGGAAGAATTTGGATTTTGTAAAGGAAACTAAAGTTCTGCATATCTTAAAACTCAGTCTAGGGCAGCACCTTTGGCTCAAAGGAGTAGGGCGCTGGCCCCATATTCCAGAGGTGGAGGGTTCAAACCCAGCTACCTGGGGAAAAAAAAAAAAAAAAAAAACAACTCAGTCTCCCAAATCCACCTCTGAACTGCACACAGCTGTGAAATTCTACCTTAATTTACACCATACTTATAGGGAGTGAGAAACTAGAAAGATTTAGGGTACTCATTCTCTATCATATCATGGTAAATATTAATTCTAATATTTTCCAAAGGATTGAGCAACATGTTCATCTTGTTATAGAAGTGACTAATACCCGTAGGTTATAAAACATTTTCTACCAGGCGTTTATAGTTTTTTGTGAGCATGATAAGAGCTACATAATAATAATAAACTTCATGAGGAAATTATACAAGATTATAACAGGATTCTACTGCATGTATTTACATATATTACCAAAAATACATAGTACATTCCACATGAAATATGCAATCGTTTCAAAGAACAAGTATGGACCAATGGCTATTTTATGTTTCCAAAGCCAACCAAAACCTCAAATGCATAAACTACGTGCATCAAAGTATTTGATCCATAGCATTAAAAATTAAAAAAAAAAACCTTTGTGCATATCTGGAGCCAGTTTCACACATAGCCCATAATAAAGTTAACTTTCTAACTTCCTAGAGAATAGTTTTTATTTGTTAAGGAATTAAAATTATAAAACCCAAATAGAAAGAAATTCTAAATTGTGACAAAACTCTGTCACAGCTTACACCTTGCACCCATCAGAGTCTTGCATTTACCTAAATCATAAGACTCATCGCACCATATAATTGTGGCTTTTTTCCCTCCTTCTCCTTCTAAATCTAGAGGTTAATTACTCTACCCTTGTGATGCTCTAAGTCATAGAAGGATTCCTGACACACATATCTCAATAAATATATATTTAGTTAAACTATATGTGAAAAAGTACTACCATGAGGACTTTCTATTCCTGCTAGTAACACATATTTGGACTTGGCCCAAGAATTCAGTGTATCCTCCTATTGCAGATTCCATTAAAAGAAAGTGACCATTTGACTGTGAGTCCCATGGCCATTTGATCTCTGCTGTGAGTATATAGTCTTTATGGGTTTTTTTTTTTTACTCTTTCATCCATCTATCCATCTATTTGTTCATTTTAAATAATTGTGTTTATGATATTTTGCCTGCCCATGGATTTGTTAATGAATGCATAACTTGCATTCTTGAAGTCATTATGAGTTACTGGAGCTTTATACAAACTTATGCCCCATTCTAGTGTATTTAAAAACCAAATTCAAGTGTGGATTCAGTCAGTTCTTACAACCAAGACTCCAACATGATCCCCCCCTTTCTCCTACTTTTGGCTCTTTCTTGTCTTTTATACATTCTGATGAAAAGGATAATCCATTCTCAAAGAGTGTGAATGTGCGTTAAGCATCTATGGACCTAAGACCACCTGTAGTTCATATGCAACAAAGATCAGTGAGGGAGCAGAGGGTGCACATTATGGGAAAAGCTGAGAACAGTATTAACACATGCTGACTGCTATGGTCTGAATGTGTTTCCCAAATTCATGTGTTGGAAATTTAATCCACAGTGCAACCGTGTTGAAAGATGGGGTCCATTAAGAAGTGTGGAGCCCTCATAAACGGATTAATGTGGGTATGGAGAAGTAGGTCGGTTATCGTGAGAGCATGTTATTAGGCAGGGGGTTATTCATCACTCTCTCTCTGTCCCACAAGCTCACTCACTCAAACCTTCAGCCTTTCTGCCAGGGGATGAAGTCACCCAGACACTGGTACTGTGTTCTTGGACTTTGCAGCCTCCAGAACAGAGAACTAAATAAGTCTCGTTTCATCATAAATCACCCAGTGTGTGGTATTCTATTTCAGACTCCGACAGTGATCAAAGCTAAGCTTGGTGAGGCACAGTTCATGGGTAGTTGTGGGCATTCTGGGCTGTGAAGGTGGCATGTTGGGGCCCATCTGCAGATGTGTTGACAGGAAATGTCTGAGGGGTGCTGGCATAGAACCAGCATGAGGGTCTCAAAGAAAGGACAGGAGGCCAGTCCAGGGACAAGGAGTGACTTTAATGGAGAGGAAAAGCAGAATGGAGATTGACCAGGTGTCAGCTCAGCTCCCATAAACTTACAAAAGGCTTTTATTAGCTTCATCAATATTGCTGGAAAGGGGCAGTGAGACAAGAATTACTACCGGGGGCTCTTCTCCAGACTGTGTCAGGATATGGGTGCATTCTTAGGATCTGGACAAGAGTAGGAAGTTTCCAGGAATTCTGGCCTTGAGCCCCTCCAGGAATCTGAGGAGGGCATTTTTGATCTCTGACCTGATTTTCTAAAATGGTTGCACTTCTGTCAAGGTTATGAGATTTCCTTTCCCACAATCTCCATAGGAATGGTCCTATATTTATTATATTTTTCCCTAAACTTTTATTTGTCACAACTAAAGGCAGGAAGAATATACTAATTTTGAAGCCTAATGATTTAAAAATGCACTGAAGATTGTAATAAATGTCATGTAATAAATGTACAGTTTCTCAAAACACAGATTTTAAAAAAATCTAATTCTGAAAGATAAAATGACCATTAAGAGACATATTAAGAATTAATCACAATATTATTATCGGTTTTCAAATATAATTAGCTTTTCAGGTTGTATAAACCAATTTTGTGAAACAATATATTTTACCAGGTTGACTTTCTTTTTTAGAAAATAGTGGCAAAAATGCTCTGGGAAATGTCACTGACTTACCTGTAGAGTAACTTTTATTCCACCTTGAAAATACTCGTTAGCAAAAGACAGTTCAGTGCTAACATTTTAAGCTGTTGAAAATAGTAACTGAACATTTTCTGCATCTAGCACATATTATTTAGCAAACATCTGTTGGAGTAGATACCTGCCATTAGATACAAATAAACTTCCGAAAATAATAGTTAGCTCGTAAGCCTAAGGGAAATCAAATAGTGAAAGCAACTTATAAGCTCTTAAGCACTTTATTGTGGGGAGGGGTGTCTATTTAACCTTGAATATCAGTGTGGGAACAGCCTGAGAGCTATTAAAAAAAATAGCATTTCTGGGAATTTTTGAAAAGGTCCCCTTTTCCCTGTTGAGAAGCATGTAGAAATTACACATCCTTGCCCACTGTGAAGTCAGTAAATTGGAATTACTATACTCAGACATATCTTGTCTTTGAATATTTCGGTGGTAAATGCAGGATTCACACAAATGATTTACTCATCATCTGTTCCTTTCATCTCTTCCTTTCTCCTCCCCCATTAAAATTCACTTCTATTTATCATCACGAGTATATTTGTTGAGAATGAGTAAATGCATTCTGCAGCTATTTCTTTTAGCTGCTTTGCTGAAGATGCCTCATCACTTGGGGGGGTTGGTGTAATCAGCCGGTCGATCTGATTGGCTGTTGTGCACCCTCCTTGGAGAAGTGGGATGTGCTGTTCTAGAACACACCAATCAGAAACTGCCATCCTGATTCATTTGTTTGTGCCTTCAGCCAGAGGTTCTCAATAACTTATATCATCTGTCTTGGAGATCACCTTTCCTGGGTCCAACTGCCTACACTCTAGATTCCTTTGTGTTGAAGCCTCCCTGTGCCTCATTGATAAAAATCCCTCTTGACCATTTAAATCCTTTCTGCTCATCCTTTCATCTTGTCACCAAACCCTATAGATCCATTGACTCTCCTGCCTCCCCAGCCCAGATTTGGGGTCGTCTCCATGGCACTGCTGGCCCTTTCAAAATAGATTTTCTCTTGGGTAAAATCCTTTATCTTCTCACTCTTATCCTGAGCTGGTGCCTGTTCTAATCTAGCAGTTTTTGTGTTTATTTTTCCCCAATCTCCACACTCCTTGCACTGTGTAGACCCCACAAAATCATCCGTGACAATGCTATCATGATTTGATTATTTTTATAGTGTTCTACGTATATAGTAAAAGCAAAAGCCATCCTTAAATTAGAAGCTATATACGCTGACAAATAACAGCACTCCTGATTCTAATAATATTTTGGTTGAAGAAGCATCTTAATTTGAGGAAAGTTAAAATGTTGTCATAGAATGCTTAGATTTAAAGATATGTGATACAGTAAGGCCTTTTATCTCTATAAAAGAGAACTATGGAAGAATGATATATCAATAGAAAAATTAAGACTTGTAAGAGGTGAGGAGGGTTGAAAACCAGATTTAGAATTTGGCTAATGCAGAATAATTTTGATAAAAGTTACTTAACAATTGATCAGATATTTATTACTTTGCTAAAATAGACAGAAGAAAACTTTAGATCTTTTTTTTTTTCTTTTTAAGAGACAGAGTCTCATTTTATCACCCACGGCAGAGTGCGATGTCATCACACAGCTCACAGCAACCTCCAACACTTGGGTTTAGGCAATTCTCTTGCCTCAGCCTCCCGAGTAGCTGGGACTAAAGGCACCCCCCACAACACCTGGCTATTTTTCTGTTTTGCAGTTAGGACAAGGCGGGGTTTGAACCCACCACCTTCGGTATATGGGGCCAGCACCCTACTCGATGAGCCACAGGTGCTGCCCGAAAACTTTAGATCTTTTAAAAAAGTTTTTGGATTGTGCCAACTACCCTTTTCCTGAATAACAGGAATATTGTTCAGTTTTTATTAATAGACACATTTCTATCCTGGGCTCTTTGCCCTCACAATGAGCAACTATTGCAAAGAGAAAGGAGATGGATTTAAGAAAGATGATTTTTTTTTTCTGAGATAGAGCCTCAAGCTGTCCCCCTGGATAGAGTGCTATGGCATCACAGCTCACAGCAACCTCCAACTCCTGGGATCAAGCAAGTCTCCTGCCTCTGCCTCCCAAGTAGCCGGGGCTGTAGGCGCCTGCCACAACACCCAGCTATTTTTGTTGCAGATGATTTTTTTTTTCTGAGATAAAGCCTCAAGCTGTCCCCCTGGATAGAGTGCCATGGCATCACATCTCACAGCAACCTCCAACTCCTGGGATCAAGCGAGTCTCCTGCCTCTGCCTCCCAAGTAGCTGGGTCTATAGACGCCTGCCACAACACCCAGCTATTTTTGTTGCAGCCATCATTGTTGTTTGGCAGTCCTGGGCTGGATTTGAACCCGCCAGCTCAGGTATATGTGGCTGGCGCCTTAGCTGCTTGAGCTACAGGCGCCAAGCCAGAGATGATTTTTTTTTTTTTTGAGATGATTTTTTTTTAAGGTAATTGTGAAATATACCCATGGTCCACTCCCACATACTGAAATGATGCCTTTTGCATCTGAAACATTACTATTCTAGTCTAAGATTAATACATTTTATTATTATTATGAGTTGAGTGTGATGGTGCATGCTTGGGAGATCATCTGATCCCAGGAGTTCAAGACCAGCCTGGACAACACAGCAAGACTCACTCTCATACAAAAAAAAAAAAAAAAATCACCAATTTTTACTTATAACATTTTCCTTATTTTTAGTTTCATCCCAACTCGTCATATGTTTTTCCGAGTACATGCATAAAATAAAGATTGCCTGTTTGGACAAAAATTAATCTGAAATTTAAAAAAAATCACTTTGGATGACAAAGGTTTAGGGTTTGCAGCTACATAACTGAAAGTAAGAAGGTTATAACACTTTCTAATCTATTTCAAGCTAATCCATTCCCACCACAATGCCTTTTGACTACTTAACACTCATCTGCCCCTGAGTGCCCTGTTGGGCTGCCTTCCGTACTGTGATGCAAGCTTGCAGGTAGCCTTACAGGGTCATTTTGCAAACCAACTGTCTCACAGGACGCCATATCCGTATTTGAAACCTATTGACAGTGAAAATATTTACAGGGAGGGGGCTCTCTTTTTGTTCACATTTCCTGTTGTTTCGGTTGCTGTCATCTTTGCGATTGCTTTTCTTCTCAGGGCAGTGAACCAGCTAACTACAGCATCTCCTGAGTATAAGGGTGAGAGGCTTGCCTTGCTTGTGCTGATAGGAATGGGATTTATCCATGAAAATTGACAACTGAATTGTCACCTTCCCCTCAGGTGGTTTCCTCATTGTAATTTGTTCCATGCGTGCTGTGTCAGGAAATAGAAGAATAGAAAAAAACAGAATCTCTTTTAGTGCAGCAAAATAAACAGGATCAGGACAGCCTGGGAGCCAAAGAAAAATCACACTGGAAATAGCTCAGAAGTACAGGCCAGTTGTGAAGATGTGCTATTTGGGAGGTTCAAACTGTCTGTAACCTTAAGTGAACTTGACTAATGATGGGCCCAGTGATTTCTATCCCAAAATAGTCTGGAGTTCTGGTACTTTGTTGAGACATAAATTACCTTTCTGAAAGTGCCATTTATTACCATAACTCTGTGCTAAAACTCTCATTTATAAGTAGTCAATGGAGGTTGACTGTACAGCACTCAGACAGACAGCAATAAATTAAAAATAATCCCTAATGATTTAATTCCTCTGGAAAGCACAGCTGTGGGAAACTAGTCAGATGAGAAACCTAGTGTCAGTTGTGATGGGAGTATGGTCAGGTGGGTGAAGGAATGATCATGCTAGGAAAGGCCGAGACATCTTGGTTTTCCCTGCAGTTTCATTCATAAATGTTCCCTGTTTCCAGGATTAGGTGGAGTGAGGAAGGGAACTGAGTTAGCTACCACTCACATCATGGAGAACTTAAAAGCATCCTTAATTAATGAAAAGTTGACCACCCCAGGATAAAAGGTGTTGTCATCAGAATAAACAATCTGGGTTGCCTCTTCCTCTCTGTCTCTCTTTCTCTCTCTTCAGTCTCTTTCCCTTTCTACCCATCTTTCTTTTTCTTTCTCCTCTGTTTACCTTCATTCTCCACTATAGTATCTCTCTCTCTCCTTGGTTTTCACTGCTATGACTTATTTCCATTTTTTTCTCCTGGCGAGTAAACTAAGTTTGTTAAGAAATCATTTAGATAACCTATTTCTGAGATACTGGGAACAAGAGAATCACACAGATTTATTTCAACAATATATTTTTTTCAAAGACAGAGTTTCACTCTCTTTTCCTAAGTATAGTGTCATGGTGTCGTAACTCTTAGCAATCTCAAACTCCTGGCCTCAAATGATCCTCCTGCCTCAGCCTCCTAAGTAGCTGGGCCTACAGATGCCCTTCATAACACCTGGCTTATTTTAACACATTTAACAAGTTGAGCGAATTTTAATTATAAATGTTCCACTTTAGAGAAGTTATGAAAGTGGACATTGGCCAAAACCCTGAGCTTTTGAATAGTAACCACCAACTACCCCAAGCTGACATGATGCCTGTCTTAAAAAAAGCTCATCACTTCACTATAATGTGATGTCCCTTGTGAAATTATCCAACATTCTGGCATTAATCGTTTGGAATGATGTTTTATAGCTCTGGGTATTTTCCAGCCCTTAGTAGCAGACAAATAAAAAATCATGACTTTTTAACTGCTCTGTAAAGAAGGTTAAGAAAGCCATCTTTCTAATTAATTCATGGAGAAACATTTGGCAGAAAAGAATACAAGAACCTCAATCAACAACAAAGTTGCCCTTCAGTTGAAGTTGAGAGAAAAATCTTTTCTGAACGAATCTTAAAGTTGCCTGTATTGGCCCTCACAATAGCTTACATCTGGAATCCTAGTGCTCTGGGAGGCCAAGCCGGGAGGAGGATTGCTTGAGGCCAGGAGTTGGAGACCAGCCTAAGCCAGAGCAAGACTCCATCTCTACTAAAAGTAGGAAAATTAGGTGGATGTGTTGAGGCGGGAGGGTGACTTGAGTCCAGGAGCATGAGGCTTCAGTGAACTATGATGACATCATTGTAGCCCAAGAGACAGAGCAAGACAGAGACGTCATTGTCTCTAGCCCAAGACACAGAGCAAGACCCTGTCTCAAAAATAAAACAAAACTAAAAAACAAACAAAAAACTTGCCTGTATTAAAACATTCAATGAAAGGTGTTTTTTTGTAGGAGAATATTGAATGTATTTAGTGAACATTTAGGATATTCGTAGCAGAAGATCTATAACATTACAAAGACCATGCCATTAGAAGCACATCAAGTTAGGGCCTGAAATACTTTCAGGGAAATAGACTTTTGGGGGTCTTTACAAGATGATCTTAATGAAAGTAAACTCTCAACATCATTTATGGCCTGTGGTCACACACAGATAATATCCTGGTAGGGAATTACTGTCCGCTGGCTGTCTTCTTTGACTTCTACACAAATATGTTAAAGATTGACCTAATGACACCTACCTTGTGGACTGTGGAGCTGCACGAGACGAGTTCTTACCCATCCCTCATGACTGGCAGACGATGGTCATTATCCCTCCATCCCTTCCTCTTCCTTAGGTGTAGACCTCAGTTTTATTTGAGGTGACAGCCTGTACCTGGCTAAAATATTTCATTTTTCAAAAATCCTTTCTTGCAACGAGGTGTGACTCATGAGACTATTTTGGACAATGATCTGTAGGTGGAAGTGCTGGGTGTCAAGTCGGAAAGGTGACTTAGGAGGACTTCACCCAACGGGAGAATAAAGTCCTTTGTATTTTTTTCACATTCCCCTTCTTACTGCCTGGAATGAGTTTGCGATTGCCGGAGCTTCTGCAGACATCTGCAACTATCGGTGCCCACTGAGGTGCCCACGCTAGGACAAGTACCCAGTGAATGGGACTGCCATACCAGAATGGGACTGGTCACTCATCAATTTAGTTTATGTGACAAAGCCATAAACATATTTCCAATTAACTGTTATTTTTTTTTACTTTCTATTTTTATAATAAAATTCATAATTGATACTGCTTAGTAGGCAAAACAATTTCTTTTTTTTCTAATTTTGAAAGCTAACAGAAAAACTAAACATCTTGACAAAGCAGTGTGGATTTTCACAAACATCACTGTAGGACCTACTCAAATGATGTGATTCTAGCTGTTGCTCATTAACTCTATGGCAATGAAACTTGGATAAATTTCTTTCCACCTCTGAAACGTGTTACCTTCTGTGAAAGTGGAGATCCAACCCATCAGCACTGACATCCCTTTGGATGTCTTGTTCTGACTAAAATGTCCCTCTCTACCTCCAGCCTAAAGGCCAAGATCAGGAAGAGTACAGAAGTCCAACCCCAGCCAAGACTTATCTTTAATTAGTATGCATGCCTTGAGGAGAGGATTAGCAGCTCTATGTTAAAATCTTCCCTGAAGCAAACTTGTTAAAATACAGCCAGTGGTGCAGCCATTGATGACTTTCTCTCCCTCCCAGATCTCTACAGGAAGCAGTCAAGGTAAAATGCAATTACATGTAGAAAAGATGCAATCACGTTAATTGGAAGATGGTATGGTGGCAGGTGATGTGATAGCGGAAGTCAAAATCACTGGACATAGGGAAAGAATATTGAAAATGTTAAATTATAGGACAAATCAATATTTCCGGCAATACACAGTGAAATGGACATAGCAGGCTAATTCAAGCTAAAAAAAATATCTTGGAAATTTTACAAATTATATATATAGGCACAAAGAATCTATTAACCCTTGATGAACTTCACTAGCATTGCAGATCTAAGTAGCATGGCCAAGACTTTTCCTTATGATAACATTTGTTTTACCTTTTTTTGAGATAGAGTCTCACTCAGTTGCCTTGGGTAGAGTGCCGTGGTGTCATAGCTCGCAGCAACCTGCAACTCTTGAGCTCAAGCGATCCTTTTGCCTCAGCCTCCCAAGTAGCTGGTACTACAGGTGCCTGCCGAGATGCCCAGCTAGTTTTTCTATTTTTAGTAGAGATGGGGTCTTGCTTGTGCTAAGGCTGATTTCCCAACTTCTAAACTCAAGAGACCCACTTGCTTTTGCCACCCAGCGTGCTAGGATTAGAAGGGTAAGCCACCATGTTGGCTTCCCTTTTTATTCTTATATGTATATCTGGGAGCTTGGAAAAATTACTGAGAGAAAAATATAAAGATGAATGCTCAGCTTTGCTGTTCCCACCATTTGCTGTCCTCTATAAGCAGAAAAGATACTTACAAGCAAATTCCTTATTCCTTCTAATGGCAGGAGTGACCTGCTTCAAACACCAAATGGAATCATAAAAGCCTTTTGTCACAGAGATGCCGTTGAAGAATCAGTGACACCCCGGCTAATTGAATCCTTGTGGTGCGACACTGGTATCCGTGAAGGGCCTCTTCATTAGTTACTGCACTGGAGGGTGGCAGGACTTACGAGCTTTTGAAATTACTGTTTATGCATCTCCTATCTGTTCTTCCAAGACTACATTAATGTACATTAGAAAGATTTTTGTGTATTTTATTGGTTCAGAGGAGTAATTTTTATAATAGAAGAAGCACTATACGTTTAGATAGATAGTAATTTTATTAATTCCATCATCTTCCCACATCCTTCCCTCTGTCTATAAATCAAGTGGAAGCTTCCACCCTCAAGCCGGGCAAGTTTCTCTCATTTCTTCAAAGGAGCCCCATTTCAGAATCTCATTTCTTCATTATTCTAGGCATTTGTATTTTTTTTTTATTTCAAGTTAATGGGAGGGTACGAACAACTAGGTTACAATATTTGTCTTTGTTAGATCAAATCCCTCTTATAGTTGCACCCTGTACCCCCAAATAGTGACATATACCCCATATTGTGCTCAATAAGTGGGAGCACAGCAATTCCCACCTGTCCTCTCCACTGCCAGCTTTCTCATCCCTACTTCCCCCAACTTGAATCGAATTGAGTTTTTCACTTAAATAGGCATGTATGAGATAGGCTATTGGCTTCCTATTAGTATTGAGTACACTGGATACTTGCTTTTTCTTTCTTGTGATACTTTACTAGGAAGAATGTGTTTCAACTCCATTTAGGTTAATACAAAAGATGTAAACTCTCCATCTTTTTAATGGCTGAATCATATTCTATGGTATATACATTTACCACAGCTTGTTAATCTATTCATGAGTTGATGGACACCTAGGTTGTTTCTACATTTTGACGATTGTAAATTGAGCTGTGATAACAATCGAGTGCAAATGTTCTAATGATAAAATGATTTTTTCCCCCTCTGGGTAGATGTGTAGTAATGGGATTGTGGGATCAAATGGGAGATCTAATTTGTGTTCATTGAGGATTCGCAATACTCCTTTCCCAAGAGGCTATATTCATTTGGAATCATTTTTACCATTTCTTTTCACTGGGGAAGGCTTTTCTTTGCTCTTTGGCTCCAGGAAATCTGCCTCCTCTCTCCCAATGAGCCTAAACACCACTTCTTGCTCATATCTTTTCTAAATTTCTGGGTTTAAATCACTGTTTTCATCTCAGTGACTTTCCAGTGTTTTATTTGGACTGGTACCCCCACTAAAGGAGGAATAATAATCGTATGAGATTAGAATGAATATTCTGGAGGAAAAGACTTTATGGGTCAAATATGCTTTGTATAAGCCCCAGTTACCTCTTCCATTGGGGAGTAGCAAAGTTTGAATGAACTCATGGAGTCATTGACACATTCTTGAAATAATTCTTACGTGCCTCCAAGCTTGTGTAGAGCTGGTCTATCTTATTAATCGCTATCTCTGCTGTGTCTCATATTAACAGATTAAAAAAAGAAAAAAAGTCCTATATTACTGATATGGCATTATTTTGTCTGAATTCAATGATAAGGAATTATTTACCATGCAGAAATCATATATGCATTTTATTTTGGGAGTGACAAATAGATACTAAGTACTCGTTTGCTTGGACTATGAGGCACATAGAAGCTAAAATATGAAAGGAAGAAAAAAGAAAGAAAATGTACAGCTTTCTTCCTTTTTATAAGGAAAAAAGTAAATATAAATGCTTTGTCAAGTAAGCCTCTTTCAGGGAATCAAAGGATGAGCACAGATTTAGCTTCACCTTCAGGAACATATAGTGTTATACGGTGGAGGTGAATGTGCCCAAGGCTCTGCATGACCGAAAGTGGCTTCTGAATCATTAAGTGATGATTGTACCTCATTCAGTAGCATTTCTGTTCAATAAACTTTATTGTCCACTCGTGTTTTTGAAAACTGGAATTCACATAGTGCATGCCATAGAATCTACTGGAACACTCCATTAACTATAATGTAACGCTTTATTTTCAACCATTCTGAATAATCGAAATTTTATTTTATTTTTTTTAACTAGAATGTACTTATAAATGTAGCAATGGTTCCCAGAAAACCATTTGGATTTAATGTCCCTCTCTCCTGAACACAGTCTTTCTTCACTTTAAGAAGTTCCTGCCTGTGTCCTCGGAAAGGACTAAGTATTCCTGCAGCGTGGCCATTGTGTGCGCTACAGAAAGACCAGAGGATGGGAGACAGCTAGGAAACAGTGGGAGCTTTGATAATTGGGAAAGTTTGGCAAGTGTGGAAAGTGTGGAGCATCTACAAGACGTTAAAAATAGCCCCTTCTTTCATTTTCATTCTGTGACCATGGCCTGATAAATGGAGATTGTCCTTGTCTGCACATAGGCCTGTAACCCAGGGGTCTGCTGTTGTGGCTCACTGCCCGGCCCCCATCCCGGCCAACCCTACCACCACCACAGTGACATTTCGCACTGTCTGGAAACTATTTGATTTTGACAGCTGGGGAATGTGCTGCTGTCATTGGAGGGCAGAGCCCAGGCTCCTGCACACATCCCATACTGCCATTCAATAGAGCCCCTTTGCCTCCCCAACCCCCAACAAAGCCTTACTTGGTCCAACATCAGTAGTACCAAGTTTGAGAAATCCCATTCTATAGAGATTTGACATGGATTTTGCTAGTAAAATACTTCAAAAGTTAACCTTTAGCGTTTGGTAAGCCAAACTTCTCTTCATGAGACTATTGGCTCTTGGGGCCTGAAAGAGACCTAGGATATAGTCAAGAAGTATGAGAAATGTTAAAAGAACCCTTTACTTTGTTTAGTTTCTTGATATATGGTTGTTCGTAGAAATGACTCCTAGTTTATTTGCCGCAGACAATTAAGATTAGGAAGGACCTGAGAACCTCAGGTTCCCCCTTGTTTCTGTCTACGTCTCTAGTAAGGTGTATGTCAATGATATCTGTGTTGGGAGGGAAAGGCCTCCATTGTACTGTCACTGAATATTGAGAGGATACAAGAGGAAGTATTTCTCTAGCTTACAGAAAAACCGCCTCCCCTGCACACACACTCCGTTCACATACTACAACCACTCATGCATTCATAGCTAGGATTCCTATGGAAGCAAATAGCACCAGACAGAACAGCACTGTGTGTTAGGACGCCATGCACAAATTTCCACTGTGTTGATGTTCCATCTGAACCCTTTGATACATTCTCAGCTCAGGTGATTAACCTCATTTTACAGATAGAGAAACAGTCCTGGGGAATTTGCCTAGCTTTGTGGGAGCCACAGTATTGGGCTGTTGTTAACCACTTAAATGTCTCAGCTTCCACTTTATCATCTATATTTCTTAAAATATGGGATGAGACAAGTTCTAAGTGATGTTTTATCTCCAACTACAGGCCTAATATTCCCCAACTGTGAGGTGTATGAAATTATTATGTTTCCCCACCTTCCTCTGGGAAAACCATTACCATCTTTATCGTAACCATTACCATCTTTATCGTCATCATCAGAAAATATATCCTTGTATGAATCATTGTATCTCAGATATTTCAGTAAAAAACAAGATGTTTCTTTCATCTACACATTCTGATATAGCGTCTCACTCATTCACATTGGTCTGGATCAAGCCATGTTCCTCCTCTTGCGTCAATCCTGTGACTAAAGACATCCTGTGCTCTGATTGGCCAACTCGCATCCCCTGTGCCAGATGAGTAAAGGTGAATGTATGCTGAATGGCTAAGGGCAGTGTTTGCAACAATAGTATTTCTGTTTATTATAGACTGTTGCAAAACTTCATGACATTATGTATGTGAAGTAAGTGCATACACAAGGCCTAGTATATGTAAACATTTAACAGAGCAGGAATGATGAAAAAAGTAATGGCAACCATTATTTTAAGCATGTATGATAACAAATAGTACTTAAAATCCACACACAAAACTATTTGGATCTCAAGAAAATGGTTACGTACCAGTCATAGAATGCAAAGATGTTTGGAATCACAAGTATGTAGGTAAAGAAATGAAACATGAAGGAAAAGGGAGTTGTGATAATTGATAACAATCTCTGTCATGAGTAATTTAAAGCTATATAAAATCCAGATTTTAAACTATATCAAAATTATTAGTCATCTCTCAGTACTTTGGAATGAATTAATCAAAACTAAATTACCAAAAATTACACGGGCTGCCCCACCATTCTAATATGAGCGGGGATGACATCAGGAGAGAAGATACATATGAATTGAAAGGGGTGAATTTTCAAAGAATGAGCCTGAAATGGTTATTCAACCATTTTCCCTTTTGGGGGATCCATATCAATAAAGCTTAATAAGAACTCAGAGTGAAATTACTGCTGACTGTGAACTTAATAATGCCCCACTGGGAGTTCATTAATATCTCAACAGGTACACTGAAGCATTATCTTAATTGAACACGATACTTTCAAAAATTCGCTTTTACAAGTTTTGTGAAACTTTCCTCTGGAACAAGCATTAGTAAATTTTGTATAGTTTTTCCTAGCTCTGCAAGTTCCCTGAGAACAAAAAAATTGTATTCGCCTCTTCAAAATTAAGATGTTCCCCAGGTGACTGACCTTGTCATAGGCACTGCCCTTATAAAATGAAGAATATAAGATAGAAAGGATATAACATAAAGATGGAGAAAGTATTACAGAGGAAGAAGGTCAACACATATGAAACCAATTTCAGATTTTTTTTTCTGAATAAATTAAAGTTTCCTTCTGTAAATATTCAAAAATTTATTTTGATCAGAATTGAGCTTATGTTAAGGCAGTGGTGGCAATTTTGATTTTTTAAACATTTGTTTTAATGTAATTAATTCTGAGCACATATGCACATGGGCCTTCAGTTATTTTAACAGCTGTTGGCTGTAAGGCGATGACTACTAGGAGACTAATGTTTCCCAGCCTCGGAGACCCCTTTGGTATTAGAGTTGACTATGCAGTGATTATGGCATAACATTAAATTCAGAAGGGCTCAATCTTGTCGATACTTAGAAAATGAAAGTGTCACACACTTTTAGTATTGGATCTTGTATGTATTAGAAAGAACATAGAATTATTCACTCCAGATTTGTTTGATATATTCCTATTTCCTTTCTTTCTTTCTTTCTTTTTTTTCTTTTTTGAGAGAGAGAGGGAAAAGAGAGACAGCCTCATTCTGCAGCTGAGGCTAAAGTGCTGTAGCATCATAGCTCACAGCAGCCTCAAACTCCGGGGTTCAAGCCATCCTCATGCCTCAGCCTCCCAAGCAGCTATCCCAGTGTTTCCAACCCTTCCTAATTCCACAACCCTTTAATACAGTTCCTGGGTCGCAATCCACTGGTTGAGAACTGCTGAGGTAGATGACAGGCGCACACTACTAGGCCTGGTTACTTTTTCTAATTTTAGTAGAGATGGGGTTTTGTTCTTGCTCAGGCTGATATCAAAATCCTCTCAGGGTGCTGGGATTGCAGGTGTGAGCCACTGCACCTGGCCTGATACATTCCTTTTATTCATTCTTTCTTTTCCCTATTTTTACTGATCATAAGAATGCTAATATAAAGTAAAGGCATTTAGCTAAAAATGAGGACACAGGACTCCAGACACTGAATTTCCTGCTTGCCTCTGACAGCCTGATTCCTGAGGGGTCAGAAGCTAAGGAGAAGGGAGGTAAAACCACCCTGTTTGAAATGACAAAGCCTCGAGTGTCTCCCGCTTAGACTGACCCCTGGGGCAAGGTAGTGTATCTGTCCTCTCAAGTTGTCAGGACTAGAACCTACAGGAAAAACCAGTGAACAGCTTCCTAGATGACTTCCTTGGTCTCCTTCCTTCCTTCCTTCCTTCCTTCCTTCCTTCCTTCCTTCCTTCCTTTCTTTCTTTCTTTTTTATTAAATCATAGCTGTGTAATTAATG